>CM038674.1:688932220-689129720 GCA_021605145.1 Aegilops bicornis
GGAGCCGCCGATGTATCATCTTCAGTTGTCTCCATTGCTCTTTCATCCACAGCAACACCATTAATACCCCGCAGCTTCTTCTTGTTTGCGTTTTTCTGCGGCGTGCTTAACAGGTCTGAAGAGCTGTTGTTGCCATCAAATTGTTGTACTATATCTGCCACTGCCGGTCCCTTTCCCGCCAGCACTATCGCTCCCGCCATCGTTTTCGGATCGATGGCATCTGCATAATTTGAGACTGAATCAACAACACTTCTTTTGCGGAGTAGACCTCCATCTGCAGCCCGAACATCTTGGCTCGGAGGGGCCTCTGTTGGTGCATCCCCGTCGTTACATTCCTTATTCTGGACGCCTTGGGACCGAGCACTAAAACGCCAGCTTTCTGTGGGTATGTTAGCTCCTCTGCCCCTACCTTGTCCAAAAACGTCATCATCCCTACGTCCACCCCTACCCAGAGGGTTTTCACTTGAGCCTGAATGGCCACCAAAGCCTCGTCCCCTTGATCTTCCTCTTCCTCTGCCACGGCCTCCATCTGCCAATATGAAATCTCCCCACTCCAACTTGTCCACATCATGCTCTCCATTGCCACATTCTTCATACCAGTGTCCCAGTAGACCACAAACTCTACAGAACATCGGTAACTTTTCATATTTTACTTGGTACCACTCTCTCTTCCCATCCTTCGTCATTGATACAAACCAGGTCAGCTTCTTGTCCACTTTCATGCTCACTTTGACCCTGCGAGTTCGCCCACAAAACTAGCAGGTAGTCTGAGTTGAACTTCCTTCACTTCCCCGATAGTCCTGCACATGCCCCTTACGATCTGTTCATGCAGATAGTTATCAGGGAGTTTGTGCACTTGTGCCCAGACAGTGAGCTTTTTCAGAAAAACCGATCTAGGGTTACCGAAACCATCATACTCCTCCATCAGCACCGCTTGATTGCGGAAAAACCAAGGCCCCATGACCATAGCCTTATTCCAATCCCCCGGGTAGCCAAATTGCACTGAACAAGTTGTCATCCACCCGCCTCCAAATCACCTCCTTTGTCGGGTTCCAAGCTGATCGCATATCTGCATATAGAGTGCTTGGGCTGAAACCTCTGATGGTGTGTACCTTCGCGATCGCTAGCCACTTTGCGTGGGCTGGCGGTTTAGCTACCTCTTCCCAGACGAAACCCTCATCCTCTTCTTCATGCAGATGCAACTTCTCTAGCAACTTGTCAATTGGATCAGCAGATCCACTTCCTTCTCCCCTCTCCATCAGATCGCTTATTGGAGCAGACCCAAGCAGACACTGAAACCGTACCCCAGGCACCGCCCGCCGTGGCAAACGGAGACAGGTAAGGGATAACGATCGACCGGGCAGGAACCACTCTCGGCGATGGCGTCCCCGGAGGAGAGAAAAACCCTAGCCTTGCGCTAGGGAAAAGAAACTCACGACTTTTTGAGAAATTCCTTATCCGCACGCTTTTTTTTTCTTTAGCCAAGGCGATGCGTCCTGGTGTGTACGTTTTTTTTTTTTGAGGGGCCAAAAGGATTTTATTCATTCATCACATTGTGTGGAATACAGACTATATTGGGTGTAATCCCTAGCCACAAGTGGCGCCCGACTGCCAAGAAAGTAGCAGCCTTAACCAAAGCATGAGCTTCATAGTTCGACTCACGAAATTCAAAAGAAAACTTAACAAACTCAAGATCATTCACCCGATCCTTTATCTCATGCAAGACCGGACCATACACAAGCGCTCCACCCTTGTTGATGTTGTTCACAACCTCCAAGCAGACTCGCCGCAAATTCAGGTCCTTGGCTAGCGATAAAGCTTCATTGCATGCTTGTGCTTCCAGACTTGGTGGATCCACAAAGCCATCAAAAACAATTACAGAAGCTCCCAAAAAAACTCCCCCTTCATCTCTGCATATAACAGCTGCTGCTCCTCGCGCTCCATTCCTCGAGACACCACCATCTACATTCATCTTCGCGTTACCCGTGGTTGGTTTTAGCCATGTGCTTGTCCTCTTGGTGCGCTCTGTGGTCGTTGCTCCGTTCCCACCGCGAGCATAGGCTATATTCAGATCCTCAAGATATCGGTTTATGAAGCTCATAGTGCTCAAAGGGCTCTGAAATTCCCCGTCATGAATGGCTCGTCTTCGTGCCCACCAAATGGCCCACATGGTTACCAACACCCGAGCTAATTCCTGGTGATTCAGGGTCTCAAACAACCGAAAGAGCCATAGACGCGCGTCTTGTATCCGGGTTGATATCACATGCTCCAAGGTGTCCTCATCTACCAAGGCCCAAACACACCTTGCCATCCGGCATTCGAAAAGTGAATGCCTCCATGTATCTTCAGCTGAATTACATATTGAGCACACGTTTGTATCCGCCATCTTCCGTTCATGCCTCGTCGTTCCAGTCGGTAACGATGTATGTGCCAATCGCCATGTAAACACACGTACCTTAGCTGGAACCTTAACCTTCCACAAGTACGTCCATGATTTCTTGTCTGCCTCTGGATTGGAATGTCCTGTTCACTGCTCCAGCCACGCCTCCCGCTGCTCCCGTATGCCAGTAATCATCCTGTATGCCGACCGAACGGAAAACACCCCTCGTTTGTCATAATGCCAGGACCAGTAATCGTTCTGTGCACGAGAGCTTAGTGGGATGTTTTTGATGACATCAACATCCGGGCCGACAAAATGATCATACAACTTCTGAACATTCCATGTCTTCGATGCACTATCAATCAATTCGGACACCATCTGTGGCGGGTTTTGTGATATGGCGCAAAGTGGCCGTAGCTTAAAATCCCTTGGTAGCCAATTATCATGCCAGATCCACGTCTCCTGCCCCGTGCCAATCCGCTTTATCAAGCCCAAATTTAGCACATCTCTTCCTTCCAATAAAGCTCTCCATACTTGCGACGGATTGGAGCCCACGCTTGCTGTTAATATGTCACTATCCGGGTGATACTTTGCTTTGATAATACGGGCACTTAGAGAATTTGGCTCTTGCATTAATCTCCAGACTTGCCTTGCGAGAAGCGCCAAGTTAAAGAGTTCTATATCCCGAAAGCCCATGCCGCCCATGTACTTAGGTGTTGACATCGTCCTCCATGATACCCAAGCCTTCTTCCTCTCCCCCCTCTTACTTCCCCACCAAAATTTCCTCAAAAGACCGTTGATATGTTCACAAAGCCCACGGGGTAGTTTAAAGCATGACATAGAATAAGTCGGAATGGCTTGGGCTACCGACTTGATCAAAACCTCTTTGCCTCCGGCGGACAGGCATTTCTCCATCCATCCCTGGACATGCTTCCACACCCTATCTTTTAGGTATTTGAAACACCCCTCTTTTGATCTTCCAACGTCCGAAGGCAAGCCAAGGTACTTTTCTGACAGAGACTCATTATGGACATTGAGAACATTCTTTACCTCCCCCCAAGTATTCTCCGACACCCCTTTACTGAAAAAGATTGATGATTTATCCGTGTTGATTCTTTGGCCCGATGCATTGCAATATTTGTGCAACAACTCATTAACCCGGTTTGCTGCCATGCTATTTGCCTCAAAGAACAGAAGACTGTCGTCCGCGAACAGTAGATGATTCACCTCCGGGCCTGGCGGAGCAACTTTGATGCCTCTGACTCCCTCCGTCCCTTTAAGCAAGCACGATAATCCCTCGGCCGCCAACAGGAAAAGATAAGGGCTAATCGGGTCTCCTTGTCTAACACCACGGGAAGGCCTGAAAGAATCTAAAACTCCACCATTAAACAATACTGAAAACGATACCGATGTGACGCACCTCATTACTGTTTCCGTGAAGCGAGGGCTTATGCCAAGTTTAAGCATCACAGCCCTAAGATATGACCATTCCAACCGATCATACGCTTTCATCATGTCCAGCTTCAATGCACAGAATCTGTTTCCCTTCACTCTCCTTGTTTTCATATAGTGTAAACACTCATAGGCAGTTATAAAGTTATCGGTGATAAGCCGACCTGGAACGAAAGCCGATTGCTCCTCGGAGATGACCTCAGGAAGAATTAGTTTCAGCCTGTTTGCTAAGACCTTTGAAGCAATCTTAAAGATCACATTACAAAGACTTATCGGCCGGAACTGTCCTAAAAGTTTTGGACTTGCTATCTTGGAAATCATCACAATGAACGTACTGTTGATTTCTTCCGGTGAGTCCTCTCCATTCAGCACTCGAATGATCATACTAGTTACCTCATCACCACAAAGCTCCCAATGTCGCTGGAAAAAATGTGCGAAACCATCGGGCCCGGGGCTTTGGTGGGAAACATTTGAAACAAAGCATTCTTCACCTCCTCATTGCTATATGCTTTGTTCAAGGCCGCATTCATCGCTCCATCAACCCTTGTAGGTATGTGGGAGAGGACCTCTTCCATCCCAATAGTGCCCTCAGATGCATACAGGTTCGCATAAAAGCTACTGGCCATTTGCGCCATCTCTTCCGGATCACTAGTCAGTGACCCATCCTCCTTCTGAAGCTGTATAATTTTGTTCTTTGCCCTCCTCGCACTTGCTTTTTTCTGAAAAAAATGCGTATTACTATCTCCCTCTGTCAGCCATTGGATCCTGGATCGTTGACGCATCATGATTTCCTCCCTAAAAGACATCTCAATTATTCTGTCCTGCACCTGTTTCTCCTCTTGGCCAGGACCAACCCGTGATGGATCGGCCCGCAGAACAGTAAGTTTCAGCCGTAGCGACCTTAGCTCTTGCCTGACAGAACCAAACGTGTTTCTTCCCCATCTTCGCAGTGCGTTTGCCATCACCGACAGTTTGCCAGCCATCGCTGGGACCGATATTGCCGGTCCTTCTGAATTCCATATACTCAAGTGCTCCCCCGAACCTCCTATCCGTCTCCCAGGCAACCTCATACCTGAACGGCTTCCGCAGATTATATCGGACTGCATTATGCTCAATATCATTGGACAGTAGTATAGGGCAGTGGTCTGACTTAGCCGCTGTCAAATGTTCCAAGGAAGCAAATGGAAACATCGCCGACCACGACGGGGTTGCAAGGGCACGATCCAGCCGCACCCTACAAAAATCACCACCCGCAATTCTCTTCTCAAAGGTCCAGTCAAGTCCTTTATACCCAATATCAGCTAGGCCACATAGATCAACAGCTTCTCGAAATCCCGCCATCTGTGAACCATCGCGTTCATTTGGTCCCCATTGTTCTTCAGATCGTAGTATTTCATTGAAGTATCCCATACAAATCCACGGGAGAGTGCTCTCCCCCCATAGCCTGATCATAGTCTCCCAAGTATTATATCGAAGACTCCTGTTTGCCTCCCCATAGAAGCAGGTTAGGCTCCATTGCTGCGAATCAGCACCCGTAACCACGGAGTCAATGTGATATTGCGAAAAGTTCTTTATTTCCAGATTTACATCATTCTTCCAAAATAAACCTAATCCTCCACTACGCCCCCTACTAGCTACTGCAAACCTACTAGAGTAACCTAGAGTACCTGCCAGACCTTCCACTCGATCTTTTGCAAGCTGAGTTTCAACAATACAAAGGATCGACGGCGCACTAGCCTCCACGAGGTCGCGGAGCTCTCGAACCGTCGCGGGGTCACCAATCCCACGGCAGTTCCAGCACAATGTCCTCATTGGGCTCGGCGGTCCTCCTCTCCGGAGACCGCCATAGCTGTATACTCCACTCCATCCACAACCATCCCCTCATCCTGCTTCCTCCTTTTAACCACCTGAACTTTTTCTGGCGTTGACATCGGTTCATTGGCGTTCGAGGGGGTAGCGCCCTCAATACGAAGGATCGTGCCAGCCACTTTGCCCGCTAGGTTCGGTACCGATTGGCCCCTGACAGTGACACTTCCATCCGCTGCCACCAGCCGTTTGCGAGCGCCTTTCTCACTACCTTCTTCGCCTTGCTGACCCCTCAGATCAGAAGCCATGACAGCCGTCTCTGCACGTTGTGAATTAGCAGGATGACCAAGACCACCTCTCCCTCTTCCACCCACCGGAACCCTTCCTCCTCGTCCTCCCCTATCTTCTCTCCCCGCATCCCTCCCTCTTCCTCTTCCTCTCCCATCCCCCCTTCCTCTTCCTCTCCCATCCCCCCTTCCTCTTCCCCCAAGACCTGGCTCCGTCGGCATCTCCGGCTCCCAGAGCAGCCACTCCCCCCATTCAAACGTCCTCGGGTCATGGATCCCATCACCACACTCATCAGCTAAATGTCCCACTCTTCCACAAGCAAATGTAAGTCCGAAGCTTCTCATAGTAGACACTATATCTCTTGTATTCTTTTAAAGTAATTGGCACAAACCGAACCAATGGAACATTAACATCCACATAAACCCTAACTCGCAGGGTGCTAGCCGGGTTGATCCTTCCCTCGTTCATGATAACACTAAACGGTGGATCCCCCACCTTTGCAGCTACTTTTTCAGCCAACTCTCTCCTCCTCGTGAGGCCATCGGCAACCCTTTCACTCTAGCCCAAACCGGTATCTTGTTAAGTCTGAATCCCTTGACATCTGAAAAGCCATCATATTCTTGTAGCACGACCGGAGCCCTTCTAAACAGCCACGGCCCCCCGTCCATGATCTTTCTCCAGTCACCCAAGCAGTGGCATTGGACCAAGAATAAATTCGGTCCCTTGACATTAAACGTGACCCCCTGTGCCGCCGCCCACGCATTACGCATCTGTGACAGCAATGCGGCATGGCTGAAAGGCTTTGTAGTATGTACTCGAAAAAGAGCCAATAGCGCCGTCCTTGATGAGTTCATCCACTTCCTCCGAGAAATCAAGCTCTTCCTCCTCCCGGCCATGCAGCTTCATCCCAGCAAATTGATCTTCAAGATCTGGATCGGGACCATAGTAGTCGCCATAATCCTCCTTGGACTCCTCTGCCTGGTTCCGCACATCTTGCGAATTTTGATCTTGCCTCTCCTTCCTCCTAGTATCCTCCTTTAAATCCCCCATCGCCTGCCCTGATCCACCTGGCCGTTCCGCCGCCGTCATCGCTACTACCCCCGTTGTCGCTCCCTTCTCCCCCCCTTGCACCTGAGACGCTGGGTCCGCCATGCACGCACGCGCACACAGCGGGATATGATGGATCTGGCCGACTACCCAAGGAGATCGGTAGCCGGAGAGATTTTAACGTGGACTCCGGCTGGATCGCCGGAGGAAAAGTGGAACCCTAGGCGAAACCCTAGGGGAAGCTCGGCAAGCCGTCTAGGCTTGAGCCGGTTGCTGATCCTGGTGTGTACGTATGCTCCAGCATCTCTCTCTATGCGAGTCAAACATGAGCCTGGGCCTCCTTCTAGTCTTTTAATACGCATGGGCCTTGAGAATTAAGTGTACTACGGGATGGGCCCCTTTGTTTCGACAGTGGCAGAGGAAGGAATGTGGAAAACATTGTGGCGGACTAAAGTACCGGGGAAAGTGAAGATGTTCCTGTGGCGGTTATCTAAACAATCCCTTCCAACGGAAGATGTTCGCGCTCATAGACATATGTCAGATAGTTCGGCATGTGGGATGTGTGAAGCACTAGACTCATGGAGGCACTCACTGCTGAATTGTACGTCATCCAGGTGTGTGCGGGCTTTGATTGATGATGATCTTGCACAAGTGTTGGTTGCTACCACCGAACCAAAAGCTAAGTTATGGCTTTTTACACTAATGGAATCACTTTCACATGACCAATTTGTTCGGCTAGCGGTCACATTATGGGCGATATGGACGGCTCGGCGTAAGGCAATTCACGAAGGGATTTTTCAAACACCCCAAGCCACCACAGAATTTGTCAGGAGGTTTATATCTGAGCTTGAGGCGCTGGACAACAAGCAAGAACAAGTGGCAAGGGGCGGACCCTCTCAGGTCAGGCCACGAGCCCCTCCTTCGGGATGGGTCAAAATCCACGTCGATGCTGGAGTCAGACCTGGGAGGGGAGGATCAGCTGCGGCGGTTTGTTGGGATCAACAAGGCAACTATCTGGGTAGCTCATCGCTGGTCATTGCAGGAGTGGACGACCCAGCGATTCTGGAAACGATCGCATGTCGTGAAGCACTAGCCCTTGCCGAAGATCTCAATTTGAACAACCTGATGATCGCCTCTGACGCGAAGCAAGTGGTTAGTGACATATCAAAGTCACATATGGGCAAAAATGCGGCAATCATACAAGAGATTCGAGTTAGAGCTTCTTCTTTCATTTGTAATTTTATGTTTGAAGGTCGTGCGGCTAATAGAGACGCACATAAACTTGCTAAGTTTTCGCTTTCGTTAGGGCCGGGACGCCATGTGTGGTTAGGCCAACCCCAGGACCCAACTTGTATCCCACACCTTGTGGAATTTGGTGATGAATAAACTGTTTTTCACCCCTTAAAAAAACTTATAAAAGAGCAAACATTATCTTCTCTAAGTGCACCCCACAAAACGTACACGGATACATTATCACCGCATGATTAGTCCCACTAAACTCAATCTAATGTCTAGGCTTAACCTAATCTGTTCTCTGTGTGCACTTAGCAATTTACATTGACTGACCGTACTCCACCGCGGAGGAAAATATGAAAGTCCACGCCTGGTCAGTTAGGAAACTATAATCATGAACACATCCTATTAAGAAACTAATCACGGGCGCATCTAATTATTAGGAAACTAATCACAAATGCATTCCATTATTAGGAAACTAATCACGGGCGCATCCTATGACTAAGAAAATAATCACGCGCGCATCCTATGAGGAAATTAATCACGGACGCATGTAATTATTAGGAAACTAATCACGGACACATCCTAATAGATAACTAATCATGAACGCATCTAATTATTAGGAAACTAATCGTGAGCGCATCCTATCGTCTCCTATCAAGGAATCACGATTGCGAGTCGCCTGCCGTCAACAGCCCCCCACCCACGCGAGCCGCAGTGGGAGACAAGCAAGGAGGAGCTGTGGCTTCCTCCGAACACACACACGTGCCGTCGCCACTTCCGTCTTCTGGCTGGAGGCCAGGTCACTTTTCTACTGACTGCAACGACTTCGCCCATGTCCTGGCATGCTCTCCGGGAACCACCGGCATCCGCGTCGACTTCAGCTCCGTCCACAATACCCACGCTGACAACCACCCACCGCCGATGCCCTTCAAGTGGGGGCAACGCTGAGTATCCTGGACCAATATAAGCGGGCAAAAAAATCGAGTGGGGGCATTCGCCCTCACAGCCATGCATGTACATTCATCTGGTCGCCAACCATCGCGGTCCCCAGGGCGATGCAGGTCTCGGCCACTGCGCAGCAGGTGAAGCTAATCACGACCCCATCTCACTCGCCTGAAGCCACCGCCGACTCCCTCAGCTTTGACGCGTGCTGCTCCGTTGGACACGCTTGTCCAGTACTCATGCGTCGACGACGTCGTCCAAAGACATCCTACCTTCGTCGGATGCTGGTACTCCCCACGCCCCGGTGTGTGGAGGCCGCCGCCTCAAAGCTGGACGACTGATTCACCTGCGTCGACAATGCTTTCCAGCTGGTGAGGGGACACGGTCGTCGCGGCCCCTCGCAGGCCTAAACGACGAAGATGCTCGCCTTCACGCGAACGTGCCGCACGCACGCACTAATCAGGTAAGTACCAAGTGTTGTTTTTTTACTGCCATCGCTACCTCGCCGGTGGTGACACATCTAGAAGTACAGGAACTAGAGATGAGGCAATGAGAAACAGAGGCGCGCTGGAGCACACACAGTTGGGTTTCAGGCAACCAATGCCTTCTTTCTTTCTTTCTTTCTTTTTTTCTTTATTTTTTCACTGATTTTCGCGTACCTGCAACTGACATCCCTGTTTTTTTAAGTACTGACTACCGGTTATTACATGGCCAACTCACGACTACACAATGAACTCACAGACAAATTTGCTGAACCAAGACATTACTTGCAGTCATGAAATTACGTTTCACTGGAAAAAAACCAGAAGTTTGCATAAGTTTTAGTGAAAAAAAAACTAAAGTTCGCATAAGTTTTACTAAAAAAACCTGAAGTTTGCATAAGTGTATGTGTTTGTCCACCAGATACATGGCAATTGTAATTTTACATGAGCATTTTCATAACATCCTTATCTATAGTTGTCAGAATTTTACATGAGCATTTTCATAACATTCCAAAATTTTAGAATGCTGAGCCCTTAAAGAAATGTGTAGTACTCAAGTAACTGTTCCAAGTTGTCATATTAATGCTTTTGTCCAGTGAATAACAAGTATAATTATGCAATTTATCACTGTAATTTTTATTTGGTTTACATGTTCTATTTTCATAATAAAGTAAATCACTTTTGTTGCTTCCAGACATTAGGACACTTGTGTGCAATAGTAGAATCGGATGGCCCAACTAGCATTTTTTTGTCTTGTTTCACAGCTGATTCTATGCAGTCAAGACATCTCTACACTTCTCTATCTGACAATGGCTTCCTCTTTTCAACAAACCATAGAGGTCTCTTCCCACTATTGTGTTTGACACTCAATTGTAATAGTAATTCATGACTGGAGTTTGTTGGCACTGAAACGGTTCCCTAGCTTGTCTTAAGTGACATTTTCATGTGTGATTATACTTGCATAAATGTGTGCATATGGAGAATCATGATGAATCTTCTAAATAATGTTGAGTTTTATACATTGGGAACAGTGGGTGGTCTTTTAATACAGGAGACATGTTGATTAAGGAGAAACGATATTTCAAATTATTTGTACGAGTTGGGAATAAGAGATTGTGTATTTTATAGAGAAATTTCAAATTTATGAATAAATTTTCTTGTATTAAGTTTAGTATAATGTGTTAATCCAAATAGACGCGTGTTGCACATGCACACTAAATAGTTTAAATAGACGTGCGTTGCACGTGCACACTTACTAGTTAATTAAGGAGTACTCTTTGCGGAGATCACTCCAACATTCCCAGGTTGCGACAAGTGGCGCACATGTCGCAACCTGGGTGTTTTTCCTTTTTTCGTATATCCATTTATTCAAAACGTTTTATCTCTTAAACCGTGCGTCTAAATCTCGAACCGCTTTTGCCGTTGGATTCCCCACGTCGAGATCTTCAAAACTAGATCCCATATTGATAGGTTTTGACGAACTATTTTTTCACGAAAAAAACCGGACGAAAAAACCGACGAAAAAACCGAACCGGGAACACGGGTTTTTTTCCTTTCCGAAAGAGGCACGCCCGTGCCTCTGACGAAATCACAATCATGCCTCTCATGGAAGCAAAACCATGCCTCTCGCGAAAGAAAAAAAATGCATTTTTTTCCTTTTCGAAAGAGGCATGCCCGTGCCTCTCGCGGAAGCACAACCGCGCCTCTCGCGGAAGCAAAACCGTGCTTCTCGTGAAAGAAAAAAAAAACAGAAAACACGTTTTTTCCCCTTCCGTAAGAGGCACGCCCGTGCCTCTCGCGAAAGCACAACCGTGCCTCTCGTGAAAGCAAAACTGTGCTTCTCTGAAAGAAAAAACAGAAAACACATTTTTTCCCCTTCCGAAAGAGGCACGCCTGTGCCTCTCGTGGAAGCAAAACCGTGCCTCTAGCGAAAGAAAAAAAAAACAGAAAACGTGTTTTTTTTTCGAGGAGGCACGGCCGTGACTCTCGCGGAAGCACAACCGTGCCTCTCGCGGAAGCAAAATCGTGCCTCTCGCGAAATAAACAAAAACAGAAAACACGTTTTTTTTCGTTTCCAAGAGGCACGGCCGTGCCTCTCGCGAAAACAAAACCGTGACCCTCACGAAAAAAAATGCGATTTTTGCGTAAAAAAATATTTTTTTAAAAAAAATTTGGTCGAAAGTTAGGGAAGACCGGTGGAAAACCAAAATGTCAGAAAAACACTCAGAAAAAAAAACCGTTTAAAAAGCCGAAAACGCGTGCGGAAAAATAAAAAAACAAAATCCGAAGAAAGCGCCCAGAACGCGACACGTGGCGAATAGTTGAGAGCGCGCCAAGTGACGCTGATCTCGCATCCCGAAGGAGCGTTCGTTAATTAGTTGCTCTCTTGTTTCGGGCGGCCGCCCCGCTCGGCCTTTCGGCCTGCCCGGGAACGGGCAGTGTGTTGCGTCAAAAAAAGAAGGACTAGGCAGTGTGTTGTCTCAAAAAGAAAAGAAGAGCATAATTGGTTTAATGGCAACATTTGGCATTGCCAATATTTGGCGCAATTAAAGTTGCCAAACTTTGGCAACTTTTGTAAGATTGATAAAAGAAATTAGTAATTAACCAATCACTCGCCAATATTTCGCATTTCTCAAATATTGGCGTGCCAACTTCAGGCATCAAACCAGTTATGCTCGAACTCCAAAGTGTGGCGAGAGCCGACAATTCGTGAAGTCTGAACCTGCCTGCCTACGAACTTCTCTGAAAGCCCTAAAAAAGAAAGGAACATCTCTGAATAACAAGAACCAGAGTGACATTTTTAGGAAACATTTATTGACATTTTCTCAAATCTGAGTAACATTTACTTACACAGCTACTGCTCCGTACATCACATCCCACAAACCGAAACAGAACAAAGCGCCATAACATTATGTATGTGCATCACACATTCACTCTAAAAAAAAGCTAGCGGTACAGTTCCCAGGTAGTATAACACATCAGTGCACGATCCAAGCTTATGATCGATGTTCCAAAAGAACAAGCAAGAGCACTAGACAGAGCACATCTTTTACCTAATCTAGTTCACAACTTCCACTATGATTATGTTTCAGTGGCTGGCTGGCTGCTCATCCGAAGCAGGTGAGGAATTTCTTCTTGGGCGTGGTCCCTTGTGACCGGTGCTTGGCCGCCATCTCCTGGCACTTGATCATCTCCTCCTGCCGCCTCGCCTCCACGGCGGCCCGTTGCTCCTCCGCCTCCTTGTGGATCATCGCCACCCGGTTGCGCATCTTCTCCGCGTACTCCGCCTTCTTCTTCTCAAGCTTCTCCTGCAAATCGAGTAATTGAGGAGCATCATCGTCGCATGTCCAGCTGCTAACTGAACTTTGCTGCTAACTGAAGTGCCAGGAGGGAAGTAAGGCCGGGTTCAGAGTTTCAGAGTCGACACACCTCCCGTGTTCGGAGCTTGGCTTGGACCGCCGCCTTCTTGGTGTTCTCCCATGATAGGATGGACGACATCTTGTGCTCAGCCCTGCACCACTTAAGGTAGCAGGTACCAAAGATCCATGCAGATAATTCTCTTGTGCAAAGTTCAGTTCAGTTAAGCTTGAGACGAGACACGAACCTGTTGTCGGCCTTGCTCTTGTGGTTCTCCTCCCACGCCTTCACCATCGACAGCTTCCTCTCCATCTCCACCCTCGCCAGCACCGCGTCTGTTGAGATGAGTTCATTCATTTCGTGCGTTTTTGCATTCATGCCAAACAAATTAAGACTGAAAACCTGCAACCAAATTCACCGAAACTTGAAGCAGCGCAGCTGGTGGAATACATGATGTGCGTACCTCTGTCGGTTGCTGATCCCGGAGGGGCTGCAGGTCCCTGCTGCGCTGTTGCTGGCGCTGGAGGTCCATCTGCAGCAGGCAGCAAGACGGATCGATAGGGTCAGCATACAAGAGAGCAGAGCGCCGGTGAGCAGGTGGAAGAAAAAAAACACAGATCCTACTCTCGAGAACTGCGGCGCCACCCGCCGGCTCGCCGGCGACCCCAGGCGGCGACACCACTGCGCCCGCTTTGGCCGGCTCCTGCTGGGCCTCCATGGACACGATGCTCTGCTCCTCGCACAAGCTCGGCACCGCTAGTATACTAGTAGTAAAGTAAAGATGGCTCGTTGATTTCCCTGTCAAAATCCAACCCGGATCGTAATTCGCAATTTACTGATCCAAAAGCGGCTTCTAAATCTTTCCGTCGTGGCGGCCGGTATGGCGCACGCAAATGAGCTGCTGCCGACTAGCGGAAACGCGATCATCTCGGAGCGACACGTAGGCTTTCCAAGCGCGCGCACGTGTCCTTTCCGTGGATGAGAGGTGCCACGTCGTGGAAGAGGCGCCATTTTCCGTTTCATGTCGCCATCCAGCCTCTGTGTAATAATAGGATATTTTCAACCGGTTTAGATGGCGGTCATGTAATAGAATAGGCATGTAGTGCTCCTATTGTTTTAGCCTTTGCTCTTCGTAAGCATTTGTCTACTACTGTGTGTGAGACTTGAAGACGTTGGATCTTTTACTTTTGATAATATTAACCGTATGCATCATTCTAATGTAGAGGCTGGGACGAACCCTTTTTCAAAAAAAAGAAAAAAATCCAGCCTCTTTGCACGACGTACGACGAAGAAAGTCCATGATGTACATAACACAGAACGGAGACAAGATAAGGGACGAAGTTTTCTGGTCTCGGGCACATATGGGCATTTTATATCGACGTCGTCCGTTGTATCTGGTGAGCGCTTTGAGATTTTTTTTCTTTGTGAAATGGGAGTTTTGTTTCAAAAGTGTAGAGTTACAATCAGCCCATAAAAGTTCAACTATACATGGATGGCCTCTGCCAAGCCAACAAGTTGTACTATGATCAGTTCTACTATGATTTGCCAGATGTGTCCCTAGAAATTTTCATAGGAATAAACTCCCTTCCTACCATCAGTTCCTTAATTTCTAAGATGAGATGCACATATACCGATCGGTCCAACTCATTAGGAGTTAGAACAGATAGTGCCGTCGTTGAATCCGATTGAACAACCACCGGAAGAGTAGTATGCTCGACAGACAGTGCCATCCCCTCCATTATCGCATGTAGCTCTGTCTCAAGAGCATCATTACAATGAAATAAGTGACGGTGTGTCCAGAAAATAACACTCCCGTCCCAGTTCTAAAGTATCATGCCTGACCCTGCTAACCCTGTTAGGTTGATCTCGATCAGTACGAGATCACCCTAACATTCTCCCCCTTGATCTCAACTTTCCTTTTAACTTTATACTTTGAAATAACTCTTTTCAAAGCACTCGTTTCATCACAGATTTGCATGTAGAGCATGTCTCATCATCATGGTCCATCCCGATAGAATCAACACCTACAACACACTCCTCTGTTTTGAAACAGATTCTTTAACCTTGGGCCCTTTTATTGTCCGAAAATCTTAGACTATATCATAAAACCCATGTCGACTGTGTGTTCTCCTAACACACTGGGCAGTAAGCCTTTAATAAGCAGATCTGCAAAGCACTTGTCTGTTGCTTTTATGCTTCAAGCATTTCTACATAATTCCGGACTTTCTCCTTTACAACTCACAACTCTGTGTCAGTGTGTTTGGCATCAACACTTGACTCGTTGTCATAGGAGCGAAAAACTTAAAATGGTTATCGTTGTTGTCAACCATTATCAATTCCGGGTACATGCTTCTTTAACCTTTTTGCCTGTCCCTCAGCCTCATATCATGTTGTACATTATCTTTACATCATATTAATGATAATTGATTCATTCTTTAGAGTTTTTCCACACAAAAACTCCAAGTGTGAAAGTCAGCGACAATTGTGGATTTCGCTGTATATTTCACGAGTCATGTCTTTGTACTCGCAATCTTTTGAGAGCACTTATTTCTTTCAGCATGAGGCCGATATCCTTGACTCCATTCCAGTGATCTATATCTGGACTGGACATTACCAAAACAACCCGGTTACGTGAACTGTGTCACGGTAATGTTATACTTTTGCATTCATTAAGCTTCCAACAGCTGAAGCATATGGTACCATATCGGTTTTCAATCTTTTCTCATCAACTTTTGGAACACCATAGTTTCCAGTTTCATTACCCTTGACTATAAGAATAGGCATAGGTTTTCTCGCATGCATACTTTAGAGACCTTTCTTAGCATGTCCATGCGACATTCCCAATACCCCTTTTATTCTTTTCTTGGTGAATCTCGGTAATTATAATGAGAGACACTCTACGAAGAACATTCTCTTGAACTTTGAGAACAAGGACTCCTTTTCTTCTCCTGCAGTAGATTGACATGACCACTAGTAAGTAGGACGTCATCCACATGCACATGATTAGGAAATGAATTTCCCATTCTATAATTTTGCATGAATACAATTGTCCTCTCATTTTCTTTAACCCAAAATAACATCTGATTCTACTAATTTTAAATGCCACTGTCTAGAGACTCGCTCTAGTCCATAAAAAACTTCTTGAAGCAGTATCCCTTGTGTTCTTTACTTTCACCTGATGTAACTCAGATCGATCATGATGTGCCACTAACACTCATTGTAATCTATTCATTCTCTTTGCACAAAATCTTTCGATTTAAGTCGTGCTTTACACCTTTACATATTTCCTTTGGAGTCACACTGACCTTGTAGACCCTTTACAGCCTACTGTTTTGGCTCCATTGGAAATTACTTATGAGTCCCAAACATCATCGGGATTCATCAATTTTATTTCATCTCACATAGTCTCTTATCATTTAGACAAAAGAGACACTTCTCAAAGCTCGATTGAGCGCTTTAAATGAGGTGGAATCAACCTCCATTAACATAGACTTTATAGTAATCAGAAGTATCTGATTTTCTCATTCCTTGAGACCATCTGTGTCTCAGGTACTGGCACTTCTTTCATATGGGGCTGTTGTTGCTCTGTCATTGCCAAGAGGCAAATTAATTGTATAGTCTTTCACTTCCAAGAGGCAATAGGTTTTACAGGGACCTTTATCACAAGATCCATGTTTAATCATTCCTCCTTTATAGAGCTAACAACGGGTGTTGTATAGGTCATACAACATGCTCCCCCAGATACAATCTATTTGAGTCTTAGGTATCTTCATACCATGCTCTCCCAGATTACTCCATCTTCACTAAGAATGGTGTATCTTTAAACTTTATTATTTGGGTTTATTCTGTTAAAAATTTCTTCTTTATGGCACTTTAAGCACCGTCTTAGTATTCCTTAGTTTTCTTTTCTTGAGGGGTATTATTATGATCATCGTACTCCCCCAGACGATCACATTCTTCATTAATGAATATCTCATATTTCTTTCTCCCCCTCGAAATGTGGCAAGAAATTTTCTGCCACAATTTCGAAAAACCATTCACAACTCTTGTGAATTGAGGAAACTTTGAGTA
This sequence comes from Aegilops bicornis, assembly GCA_021605145.1. Taxonomy (NCBI): domain Eukaryota; kingdom Viridiplantae; phylum Streptophyta; class Magnoliopsida; order Poales; family Poaceae; genus Aegilops; species Aegilops bicornis. The sequence goes on from CM038674.1 coordinate 688,949,282, forward strand.
TCTACTTCATTTATCTGATTACTTCATATGTAGTGAAGTTATCTGTTAACTGGTATGGGAGTACTTTTTCATTATTCCATTTCAAAAACTCAATAGACTTCTTTATCATTAGTACTTTTGCAAGTCACACTTGCATATCATTCTTATCTTTAGCTTCGTCTGTAACTTTTATTCTCTTCGGAGTTATTGGGTGCTTAATGACCGTTACACATAAGATGTACGGTCGATACTAGGAAAGCATAATAGCTACTCCATACTTTTCTCCCAGAGTGGGACACATTAAAATCACATGAGTCATCATGTCTTTCTCCTGTCATACAGGATAAGTCTGAGAAAATTTCTGCCGTCATATGGGTTACGCAGGGATTTTCCCAGACTTTTCCTGCCGTGCGGGTTTTTGAAGGAAATATGCGCTAGAGGAAATAATAAAGTTATTATTTATTTCCTTATATCATGATAAATGTTTATTATTCATGCTAGAATTGCATTAACCGGAAACATAATACATGTGTGAATACATAGACAAACAGAGTGTCACTAGTATGCCTCTACTTGACTAGCTCGTTAATCGAAGATGGTTATGTTTCCTAACCATAGACATGAGTTGTCATTTGATTAACGGGATCACATCATTAGGAGAATGATGTGATTGACATGACCCATTCCGTTAGCCCAGCACTTGATCGTTTAGTATGTTGCTATTGCTTTCTTCATGACTTATACATGTTCCTGTAACTATGAGATTATGCAACTCCCGTTTACCGGAGGAACACTTTGGGTGCTACCAAACGTCACAACGTAACTGGGTGATTATAAAGGAGTACTACAGGTGTCTTCAAAGGTACATGTTGGGTTGGCGTATTTCGAGATTAGGTTTTGTCACTCCGATTGTCGGAGAGGTATCTCTGGGCCCTCTCGGTAATGCACATCACTATAAGCCTTGCAAGCAATGTAGCTAATGAGTTAGTTACGGAATGATGCATACGTAACGAGTAGAGAGACTTGCCGGTAACGAGATTGAACTAGGTATTGAATACCGACGATCAAATCTCGGGCAAGTAACATACCGATGACAAAGGGAACAACGTATGTTGTTATGCGGTTTGACCGATAAAGATCTTCGTAGAATATGTGGGAGCCAATATGGGCATCCAGGTCCCACTATTGGTTATTGACCGGAAACAAGTTCTAGGTCATGTCTAGATAGTTCTCGAACCCGTAGGGTCCGTGACGCTTAACGTTTAGATTGACGATATAGTATTATATGAGTTATGTATGTTGGTAACGAATGTTGTTGAGTCACGGATAAGATCATGGACATGACGAGGAACTCCGGAATGGTCCGGAGATAAAGTTTGATATATGGGATAATAGTGTTTGATCTCCGGAAGAGTTAGAATTCACGGAAGGGGTTCGGATGTTTCTCGAAATGTTTGGGAGCGAGAACACGTTATTTGGGCCAAACGGGAAAGCCCACAAGGTTTTGGAAAGCGCAAAAGGAAGTTTTATGAGTCCAGGGGCCGACGCCAGGGTCTCGGCGTGCAGGTCGAGACGCCGAACCTGGCGTCTGGCCCCGAGTCCGAGAAGGACTCTTGCCTTTCGGGTGAAATCAACTTTGTGGAGGCTTTTACTCCAAGTTTCGACCCCAAGGCTCAACATATAAATAGACGGGTAGGGCTAGCACCCAAGACAGATCAAGAAACACCAAGCTGTGTGCTGGCAACCCCGTTCCCTCTAGTTTATCCTCCGTCATAGTTTCCGTAGTGCTTAGACGAAGCCCTGCGGAGATTGTTCTTCACCAACACCGTCACCACACCGTCGTGCTGTCGTAACTCATCTACTACTTCGCCCGTCTTGCTTTGGATCGAGAAGGCGAGGGCGTCATCGAGCTGAGCGTGTGCGAGAACTTCGGAGGTGCCGTGCGTTCGGTACTTGGATCGGTCGGATCGTGAAGACGTACGACTACATCAACCGCGTTGATAAACGCTTCCGCTTGGCGATCTTCAAGGGTATGAAGATACACTCCTCCTCTCGTTGCTATGCATCACCATGATCTTGTGTGTGCGTAGGAAATTTTTTGAAATTACTACGTTCCCCAACAGTGGTATCAGAGCCTGGTTTTATGCGTTGATGTTATATGCACGAGTAGAACACAAGTGAGTTGTGGGCGATACAAGTCATACTACTTACCGACATGTCATACTTTGGTTGGCGGTATTGTGAGATGAAGCGGCCGGACCGACATTGCGCGTCACGCTTCTGGCGAGACTGGTGTCACCGCTGCGAGCACTCGTTGCTTAAAGGTGACTGGCGGGTCTCTGTCTCTCTCACTTTAGTTGAACCGAGTGTGGCTACGCCCGGTCCTTGCCAAGGTTAAAACAGCACCAACTTGACAAACTATCGTTGTGGTTTTGATGCGTAGGTAAGAACGGTTCTTGCTCAGCCCGTAGCAGCCACGTAAAACTTGCAACAACAAAGTAGAGGGCGTCTAACTTGCTTTTGCGGGGCATGTTGTGATGTGATATGGTCAAGGCGTGATGCTATATTTTATTGTATGAGATGATCATGTTTTGTAACCGAGTTACGGCAATCGGCAGGAGCCATATGGTTGTCGCTTTATTGTATGAAATGCAAACACCATGTAATTGCTTTACTTTATCACTAAGCGGTAGCGATAGTCGTAGAAGCAATAGTTGGCGAGGCGACAACGATGCTACGATGGAGATCAAGGTGTCGGCGCCGGTGGCGATGGTGATCACGGACGGTGCTTCGGAGATGGAGATCACAAACACAAGATGATGATGGCCATATCATATCACTTATATTGATTGCATGTGATGTTTATCCTTTATGCATCTTATCTTGCTTTGATTGACGGTAGCATTTTAAGATGATCTCTCACTAAAATTATCAAGGCGTGTTCTCCACAGTATGCACCGTTGCCAAAGTTAAATGCGTGCCCGGACACCCACGTGATGATCGGGTGTGATAAGCTCTCGTCCATCTACAACGGGTGCAAGCCAGTTTTGCACACGCAGAATGCTCGAGTTAAACTTGACGAGCCTAGCATATGCGAGATATGGCCTCGGAGCAGGAGACCGAAAGGTCGAGCGTGAATCATATAGTAGATATGATCAACATAGTGATGTTCACCATTGAAAACTACTCCATCTCACGTGATGATCGGTTATGGTTTAGTTGATGTGGATCACGTGATCACTTAGATGACTAGAGAGATGTCTGTCTAAGTGGGAGTTCTTAAGTAATATGATTAATTGAACTTTAATTTATCATGAACTTAGTCCTGTTAGTATTTTGCAAATTATGTTGTAGATCAATAGCCCGCGTTGTTGCTTTCCTATGTTTTTGCTTCCCTATGTTTTTATATGTGTTCCTAGAGAAAAATTGTATTGAAAAATGTTAGTAGCAATGATGCGGATTGGATCCGTGATCTGAGGTTTATCCTCATTGCTGCACAGAAGAATTATGTCCTTAACGCACCGCTAGGTGATGACCTATTGCGAGGAGCAAATGCGCAGGCGTTATGAGCGTTTGGCTAGCTCAATATGATGACTACTTGATAGTTTAGTGCACCATACTTAACGGCTTAGAATCGGGACTTCAAAGGCGTTTTGAGCGTCATGGACCATATGTGATGTTCCAGGAGTTGAAGTTAATATTTCAAGCAAATACCAGAGTTGAGAGATATGAAGTCTCCAACAAGTTCTATAGCTAAAAGATGGAGGAGAATCGCTCAACTAGTGAGCATGTGCTCAGATTGTCTGGGTACTTCAATCGCTTGAATCAAGTGGGAGTTGATCTTCCAGATAAGATAGTGATTGACAGAATTCTCTAGTCACCATCACTAAGTTACTAGAACTTCGTGATGAACTATAGTATGCAAGGGATGACGAAAACAATTCCAGAGCTCTTATTGATGTTGAAATCGACGAAGGTAGAAATCAAGAAAAGAGCATCAAGTGTTGATGATTGACAAGACCACTAGTTTCAAGAAAAGGGCAAAGGGAAAGAAAGGGAACTTCAAGTAGAATGACAAGCAAGTTGTCACTCCCGCGAAGAAGCCCAAAGCTGGACCAAAACCTGAAACTGAGTGCTTACACTGCAAAGGAAATGGTCACTGGAAGCAGAAATACCCTAAGTATTTGGTGGATAAGAAGGATGGCAAAGTGAACAAGGGTATATTTGATATACAGGTTATTGATGTGTGCTTTACTAGTGTTTATAGTAGCCCCTGAGTATTTGATACTTGTTCGGTTGCTAAGATTAGTAACTCGAAACAGGAGTTCTGAGAATAAACAAAGACTAGTTGAAGGGGAAGTGACGATGAGTGTTGGAAGTAGTTCCAAGATTGATATGATCATCATCGCACACTCCCTATACTTTCGGGATTAGTGTTAAACCTAAATAAATGTTATTTGGCGTTTGCGTTGAGCATGAATATGATTTGATCATGTTTATTGCAATACGATTATTCATTTAAAATCAGAGAATAATTGTTGTTACGATTAAATGAATAAAACCTTCAATGGTCATACACCCAATGAAAATAGTTTGTTGGATCTCGATCGTAGTGATACACATATTCATAATATTGATGCCAAAAGATGCAAAGTTAATAATGATAGTGCAACTTATTTGTGGCACTGCCGTTTGGGTCATATCGGTGTAAAGCGCATGAAGAAACTCCATGCTGATGGGTTTTTGGAATCACTTGATTATGAATCATTTGATGCTTGCGAACCGTGCCTTTTGGGCAAGATGACTGAAACTCCATTGTTCGGAACAATGGAACGAGATACTGACTTATTGGAAATAATACATACCGATGTATGCGGTCCAATGAGTGTTGATGCTCGTGGTAGGTATCGTTATTTTCTGACCTTCACAAGATGATTTGAGCAGATATGAGTATATCTAATTAATGAAGCTCAAGTCTGAAACATTTGAAAAGTTCAAAGAATTCCAGAGTGAAGTGGAGAATCATCGTAACAAGAAAATAAAGTTTCTACGATCTGATCGTGGAGGAGAATATTTGAGTTACGAGTTTGGCCTTCATATAAAACAATGTGGAATAGTTTCACAGCTCACGCCACATGGAACACCATAACATAATGGTGTGTCCGAACGTCATATACGCACTTTATTTGATATGGTGCGATCAATGATGTCTCTTACCGATTTACCAATATCGTTTTGGGGTTATGCATTAGAGACAGCCGCATTCACGTTAAATAGGGCACACCGTATGAACTATGGTTTAGCAGTAAACCTAAGCCATCGTTTCTTAAAAGTTTGGAGTTGTGATGCTTATGTGAAAAAGTTTTCACCTGATAAGCTCGAACCCAAATCGGAGAAGTGCGTCTTCATAGAATACCCAAAGGTAACTATTGGGTACACCTTCTATCACAGATCCGAAGGCAAGTTTTTCGTTGCTAAGATGGATCCTTTCTAGAGAAGAAGTTTCTCTCGAAAGAAGTGAGTGGGAGGGAAGTAGAACTTGATGAGGTAATTGTACCTTCTCCCTTATTGGAAAGTAGTTTATCACAGAAATTAGTTCCAATGATTCCTACACCAATTAGTGAGGAAGTTAATGATGATGATCATGAAGCTTCAGATCAAGTTGCTACCGAACCTCGTAGGTCTTCCAGAGTAAAACCCGCACTGTGAAAGTGGTACGGTAATCGTGTTCTGGAAGTCATGTTACTAGACCATGATGAACCTACGGACTATGAGGAAGCGATGATGAGCCCAGATTCAGCGAAATGGCTTGAGGCCATGAAATCTGAGATAAGATCCATGTATGAGAACAAAGTATGGACTTTGATTGACTTGCTCGATGATCAGCAAGCCATGTTAAATAAATGGATCTTCAAGAGGAAGACGGACGCTGATAGTAGTGTTACTATCTACAAAGCTCGACTTGTCACAAAAGGTTTTCGACAAGTTCAAAGGTCTTGACTACAATGAGATTTTCTCAAGCTGTGGCGACGCTTAAGTCTGTCCGAATCATGTTAAGCAATTGCCACATTTTATGAAATCTGGCAAATGGATGTCAAAACTACATTCTTTAATGGATTTATTAAAAAAGAGTTGTATATGATGCAACCAGAAGGTTTTGTCAATCCTAAAGGAGCTAACAAAATGTGCAAGCTCCAGCGATCCATCAATGGACTGGTGCAAGCATCTCGGAGTTGGAATATACGCTTTGATGTGTTGATCAAAGCATATGGTTTTATAGAGACTTTTGGAAAGGCCTGTATTTACAAGAAAGTGGGTGGGAGCACTACAGCCTTTCTGATAAGTATATGTGAATGACATATTGTTGATCGGAAATAATGTAGAATTATTCTGCAAAGCATAAAGGAGTGTTTGAAAGGAGTTTTTCAAAGAAAGACCTCGGTAAAGCTGCTTACATATTGAGCATCAAGATCTATAGAGATAGATCAAGGCGCTTGATAAGTTTTTCAATGAATACATACCTTGACAAGATTTTGAAGTAGTTCAAAATGGAACAGTCAAAGAAAGAGTTCTTGCCTGTGTTACAAGGTGTGAGATTGAGTAAGACTCAAAACCCGACCACAGGCAGAAGATAGAAAGAGAATGAAAGTCATTCCCTATGCATCAGCCATAGGTTCTATAAAGTATGTCATCTTTGTGTGCGGATCTATTGCATACCCTACCACTAAGCTTGGCAAGGAGTGCAATAGTGATCTAGGAGTAGATCAATGGACAGCGGTCAAAATTATCCTTAGTGGAATAAGGATATGTTTCTCAATTATGGAAGTGAAAAAGGTTAAATGCGTAAAGGGTTACGTCGATGCAAGTTTTAACACTAATCTAGATGACTCTGAGTCTCAATCTGGATACATATTGAAAGTGGGAGCAATTAGCTAGAGTAGCTCCGTGCAGAGCATTGTAGACATAGAAATTTGCAAAATACTTACGGCTCTGAATGTGACAGACCCGTTGACTAAAATTATCTCACAAGCAAAACATGATCACACCTTAAGTACTCTTTGGGTGTTGATCACATAGCGATGTGAACTAGATTACTGACTCTAGTAAACCCTTTGGGTGTTGGTCACATGTCGATGTGAGCTATGGGTGTTAACCACATATAGATGTGAACTATTGATGTTAAATGACATGGCGATGTGAACTAGATTATTGACTCTAGTGCAAGTGGGAGACTGAAGGAAATATGCCCTAGAGGCAATAATAAAGTTATTATTTATTTCCTTATATCATGATAAATGTTTATTATTCATGCTAGAATTGCATTAACCGGAAACATAATACATGTGTGAATACATAGACAAACGAAGTGTCACTAGTATGCCTCTACTTGACTAGCTCGTTAATCGAAGATGGTTATGTTTCCTAACCATAGACATGAGTTGTCATTTGATTTGACATGACCCATTCCGTTAGCCCAGCACTTGATCGTTTAGTATGTTGCTATTGCTTTCTTCATGACTTATACATGTTCCTGTAACTATGAGATTATGCAACTACCGTTTACCGGAGGAACACTTTGGGTGCTACCAAGCGTCCTAACGTAATCTGGGTGATTATAAAGGAGTACTACAGTGTCTCCAAAGGTACATGTTGGGTTGGCGTATTTCGAGATTAGGTTTTGTCACTCCGATTGTCGGAGAGGTATCTCTGGGCCCTCTCGGTAATGGACATCACTATAAGCCTTGCAAGCAATGTAGCTAATGAGTTAGTTACGGAATGATGCATTACGTAACGAGTAAAGAGACTTGCCGGTAACGAGATTGAACTAGGTATTGGATACCGACGATCAAATCTCGGGCAAGTAACATACCGATGACAAAGGGAACAACGTATGTTGTTATGCGGTTTGACCGATAAAGATCTTCGTAGAATATGTGGGAGCCAATATGGGCATCTAGGTCCCGCTATTGGTTATTGACCGGAAACAAGTTCTAGGTCATGTCTACATAGTTCTCGAACCCGTAGGGTCCGCACGCTTAACGTTTAGATTGTGATATAGTATTATATGAGTTATGTATGTTGGTAATCGAATGTTGTTCGGAGTCACGGATAAGATCATGGACATGACGAGGAACTCCGGAATGGTCCGGAGATAAAGTTTGATATATGGGATAATAGTGTTTGATCTCCGGAAGAGTTCAGGAATTCACCGGAAGGGGTTCGGATGTTTCGAAATGTTTGGGAACGAGAACACGTTATTTGGGCCAAAGGGAAAGCCCACAAGGTTTTTGGAAAGCGCAAAAGGAAGTTTTGCGGAGTCCGAGGGCGAACGCCGAGGTCCACGGCGTGCGGGTCGAACGCCGAACCCTGGCGTCACGGCCACAGAGTCCGAGAAGGACTCTTGCCTTCGGGTGAAACCGACTTTGTGGAGGCTTTACTCCAAGTTCGACCCCAAGGCTCAACATATAAATAGAGGGGCAGGGCTAGCACCAAAGGCGGATCAAGAAACACCAAGCCGTGTGCCGCAACCCCGTTCCCTCTAGTTTATCCTCCGTCATAGTTTCCGTAGTGCTTAAGCGAAGCCCTGCGGAGATTGTTCTTCACCCACACCGTTCCACGCCGTCGTGCTGCCGGACCTCATCTACTACTTCGCCCGTCTTGCTTTGGATCGAGAAGGCGAGGGCGTCATCGAGCTGAGCGTGTCTGCGTAACTTCGGAGGTGCCGTGCGTTCGGTACTTGGATCAGTCGGATCGTGAAGACGTACGACTACATCAACCGCGTTGATAAACGCTTCCGCTTGGCGATCTTCAAGGGTATGAAGATACACTCCTCCTCTCGTTGCTATGCATCACCATGATCTTGTGTGTGCGTAGGAAATTTTTTGAAATTACTACATTCCCCAACAGTTTTATCATAATCATCTTTTCCCACCATGCGGGTAATTCCCTGTAAGGGACATAAATGACAGAATTGGCTCTTTTGACTGCATATTCAATCATCAAATTTATAAATAAATCCGAATGTTCTTTGACACACATGCTTGATCCGACGTTGGTCAAATTAAACACGCATGTTGCTTGTTTCATCTCAAATCATGTTGACTGAAAAATCTTCTTCATAGAGAGTACATGAAAGACATTCGTCAACCAAAACTCTCAATGATCTATCTCTTTTCTTTTCTTGGATATTAATATCCAAGAATTATTTTCTTTTGAAGCCATTCTTTAGAGAGAACATACTCCCTCACATTATGACCTTTCTTGGTCATCTTTCGGGTCACAAGTACCCAGACATTTGCTTTCACGAATGAAGGCATGGAAAACTTTTAGTCTGAGAAAAATTAGCCAATAATCAATAATAATGAGCATAAAAATAACCCCATGTTGATCTGGTTAAAAAATATCCACATTAAAGTTTTAAAACTTCCTTTTATATTCTAAATCATCGTTGGGCAGAATTAGAACAAAACATCATCCTTCTACATTAATTCCATATCACCGTTGGGCAGAAATGGAAATAACGCATATAACTTATAAATAATGTGATGATAAAATTTCTATTAAGCAACTTTGCTAAGAAAATAATCATCATTATCAACTTTATTGCAATGGAAAACTAACAATATACATTTCTCACTCTTTATCAAGTGCTTTGAAAATTTGTCACTTTGATACAAAACTTATCAGAGATTTGAACTTTTAACTATAAGACTCATTGAATTATAATATTGTCATCTTCAACGTTGGTCAGAAAATAACAATACCATAATTAAACTATAATCAAATATCTTTCTACTGTCATAGCGGAAGCTATCTGAATCTGATTTCACCCACAAGTGAAAAGAACTTCTCTCAAAAAACTGTTCTTCCAATTAAATTTTCCTGTTGGTTCCAATTTAAATGGAGGATAAAAGTTTTACTTTATTTGTAAAAGAGCACTATTAAGTTTAATTTGCAGAGAAAAACATGAATTATAAAATTCATGAACTTTTTTGCTTTGTTATATTTACTTTTTTTTAAAAGCACTTCTATTTATTTGCAGCTGAAAACATGAATTAAAAAAAATTTGAACTTTTTTCTCTTCTGAAACTTTTATTTTACTTTTCTATTTTCTAAGCAAAAATATTCTTTGAATAATTTTGAATAGAAAGAAAACTGTATCAACTTTGCCCAAAAAACTGGACAAAAACAGAAAAAAATACAGCAGCCCAACGCGCATGGCTGGGCTTCCTTCTCTTCGGTCCCAAAAAGGCCCGGCGCGGGCGCCAGCCACTCTGGCCTGGTCCGCAGTCCACTGGCCCAAAAATGCTTTCGACCCAAAAGCCCAGGGCGGAGCTAGGGGTTTCTTTCTGGCCGTCGATCTAGATCGGACGGTCCAGAGCGATTTTCGCTTGAACAAAACAGTGGGGAGCGGAAGCCCGAACCGCAACCCTAGCCCATTCTGTTTCCCACGCCCCTCTCGATCTCTCTCTCGTGACGGTGATACGTCTTCAACGTATCTATAATTTTTGATTGTTCTATGCTATTATATTACCCCTTTTGGATGTTTATGGGCTTTATTTTACACATTTATATCATTTTTGGGATTAACCTACTAACCGGAGGCCCAGCCCGTATTGATGTTTTTTTTATCTATTTCAGTATTTCGAAGAAATGGAATATCAAATGGAGTCCAAACGGAATGAAACCTTCGGGAGCGTGATTTTTGGAACGAACGTGATCCAGAGGACTTGGAGTGCAAGTAAAGAAGCGATCGAGGCGGCCAGGAGATAGGAGGGCGCGCCCACCCCCTCTGGGCGCGCCCCCTGTCTCGTGGGCCCCTCGGGCGGCCACCTACGTACTTCTTCCTCCTATATATACCCACGTACCCCGAAAACATCCAGGGAGACAACGAACAATTTCCACCACCGTAACCTTCTGTATCCGCGAGATCCCATCTTGGAGCCTTCGTCGGCGCTCCACCGGAGGGGGAATCGACCATGGAGGGCTTCTACATCAACACCATAGCCCTTCCGATGAGTTGTGAGTAGTTTACCACAGACCTTCGGGGTCATAGTTATTAGCTAGATGGCTTCTTCTCTCTTTTTGAATCTCAATACGATGTTCTCCCCCTATCTTGTGGAGATCTATTTGATGTAACTCTTTTTGCAGTGTGGTTGTCAAGATCCGATGAATTGTGGGTTTATGATCAAATTTATCTATAAGAAATATTTGAATCTCCTTTGAATTTTTTTATGTATGATTGAGTTATCTTTGCAAGTCTCTTCGAATTATCAGTTTGGTTTAGCCTACTAGATTGATCTTTCTTGCCATGGAAGAAGTGCTTAGCTTTGGGTTCAATCTTGCGGTGTCCTTACCCAGTGATAGCAGGGGTTGCAAGGCACGTATTGTATTGTTGCCATCGAGGATAAAAAGATGAGATTTATATCATATTGCATGAGTTTATCCCTCTACATCATGTCATCTTTCTTAATGAGTTACTCTGTTCTTATGAACTTAATATTCTAGATGCATGCTGGATAGCGGTCGATGTGTGGAGTAATAGTAGTAGATGCAGGCAGGAGTCGGTCTACTTGTCACGGACGTGATGCCTATATACATGATCATGCCTATATAATCTCATAATTATTCGCTTTTCTATCAATTGCTCGACAATAATTTGTTCACCCACCGTAATACTTATGCTATCTTGAGAGAAGCCACTAGTGAAACCTATGGCCCCCGGGTCTATCTTTCAACCTAAAACGCATGCCATTCCACAACGCCATTGCCTCTGTACACGCAACTGGTGCATGGAAAGAACTGTCCTCTTCTAATCCACAAAGTGGGCAAGTAGCACTGGTACGAGAGTGCCTATATTGCATCTTTTCTCAGGCACGCCTTTTGTTTGTCGTGGGAGTAAGATTTGATTTATGAATTGTGTTTGCTCTGTTGCACATAGTGAGATCAGCCTGTCATGTTGCCAGTTTTGTGTACTACTACTAACTAATGTGTATTGAGTGTCTACGTTCTGACCAGACTGTTACTAGTAGTAGTACACAAAACTCGTAACCTTTCAATGTTGGATTAGTTGGTGCCGGCTGCCGGCCAAGGATCCTGCAAAGGACTGTTGTAGACGAAGATGAATCTTGCAGAAGTTCAAAAAAAAAAGAATCTTTCATAGGACGGCTGCTGGTTTTTTTTTTCCCGGGTTTGCTATTTTAAATCTAGACTAGATGTGAAATAGTTATCTCACATTTAAAATCTAAGTGTAGGACCGTTCGATCACATATAACAACGCGTTTGGTTCGCGGCCCGGTAACGCATTCGTTCATGTCTCTGGTTTTCAATGTTTTTCTACCGAATACACATTTAGTTTGGTTCGAGCGTCCAACCCCAGTTTCCTAATCAGCTTCGCTCCGGTCGTTTTCGGTTTTGTGAACCGACGTATCGGAAGACACTGCTAGCGAATAGTACGTGGTTTGCATAACAAAGGGTGGGTACGGTTTCAAGAAGCGCTGGACGGAAGCCGTGATTCTTCCGCCGAACCAAACGTGTCGTGAGCGTTATCTTTAAACTCTGGTCTGTCAGAGGTAATTCATCTTTGTATTGCAGATCATAGCATTTCTGCCACTTGAGTAATACATTTTTCTATCCGCAAAAGAAGTAAGATATAATCGTTGTCTGGCTCCCCGACTTGTCGTCATGGGCTCTTTGTCGGGCTGTGGGTTCTCCCCTGTTTCTTCTGTTGCTGGTTGGTTTTTTTTTCCTCTAGAGGTGAGCCCGTGTGGAGGCGTGATCTTTTATTTTCTGACAAAATCTTCCTCTATTGACTCGCTACAACATCCCTGGGGAATCATCCAACCATACATGTGGAGGGGAAAATTTTGCTAGCCCAGCTAATTCATGTGCTACTCGATTATTCTCTCTATAACAATGTTCAAACAAAATATGATTGAAATCTAAGGGCATGTAGTGACTGTCGTTGAAGATGGCGCTGGCCATCGATGGTGAATAACCATCCTTTAGCGCTGAAATGGTCTCCAAACTATCCGAGTTCACTTTGCTCTTGCTACAACCAACAGTGTGGGCAAGATTCACGCCAAATCTTACTGCGATGGCTTGTGTCGTAAAAGCATCATAGCATATATTCAACTTCTCATTTGCAGCAGCTACAAACTTGCCATTATGGTCTCTGGTGACGTCTCCGACCGAGCCTGAGCATTCGAGCGTATCAGGATCATAACCCGTGTCCACATTTAACTTGACATAACCAGCCCTTGGTCTTGTCCAACCATCCATGCGAACCTGTGCCTTTTGGTACACATGTAGAGATAAATTTTTCCGCCAATGCTCGAACTGACAGGCTGATTTGAGATGTTGTGGTGGTCATCGATGGTGGCCATGATCCCCTGATGAACAGGGTTGAAGACGACCGGCGATGGTAGCTGGGCGAGGAACTGTTGGACTTAAGGTCCAACTGGACGGTGAGGCTTTTTCTATTTTCTTTTTCTTTTTGTTGTTCTTTTATTTATTCTGTTTGTATTTTCTTTAGCCACTAATTGGCTTTTGTAAAATATGCAACTAGTCACATAATTACCAGTGCATTATATAGCACTGCCACAAAAGTTTGGAAGCTAATGAAATTAGTTTTTTTCGTAAATTGGAAAGGCATTTAAATTATTGTTTTGGCCCCTGTTTTAATTTTTATAGGCAATTTAAATATTTTATAAAATGTTGGATTCTCCACGGCAATTACTCACTGATTATTTGCAACATTATGAAAAAAAATCCTAGTGTTTGGTGAAACAAAATTTGGACTTTATATTTTAAATTTGAAATTGGTTTTGATCTTATCAAGTGGCAATTCGGCTTAGTTAAACCTGATGATATGGCACCATTACTGCGAGTCACTCTAGCATGACACTGGGGGTGTTACAATGTATTCAAGAACCATATCAGTTATCGTATAAAATATAAACATCTAATTATAAACGTGGAAATAAATAATACAATTATTATTGCCTCTAGGTCATATTTACAACAGAACCCCACACTACTGACCCCCTCTCGTTGAGTGCGGACCACCACACCCATCCATTCAAGGACCGCATGCGAGACTTTGTTCCTCTCCTAGACTCTGCATTAGTTGAGTTGCAGAAGTTGGCACAGTTTCATTGAGTTGACGCAATCCATAATAAGTTTTACCAAGAAATTGAGCAATACAAGATGTTGCAACATTTAGCAAAAATACAAGTCTACAACAGTAGGGGCATGTTGCTAAGAAGGTGTGACATTTTGTAGTTCTTGAAGTCATACAACATTTGCCACATATACATGTGGCAAAGTTGGGAATTATAGGCCTATGAACCAAACACACCTTATACTCCGGAAGTATCTACCAAATTATTCGGTAGGCATATCCTCTAAAGAACTCCACAAAGATTTAGAGATATTTAATTTCACATCTAAACCCATTATAATATATTAAAGGGAAAGTAATGTGATACTATTGGTTTGCTTAAGTTTAGGGTGTAACAATGCATTACAAAAAATATAGTTATGAACATCACAAATTACATAAAAGTAAAAGTATTGTGACAAAATGAAGTTTTGCTTTACCATGAGAAAACATATATTAATACATATTTGATAGTTATATCTAGTAAGTAGTACAACTGCAAGGATTATTTAGTACAAAATATACCATTGGAATTTTTTTCCGAAGATCAAACACTAGAAAATTATGTAATGTACTGCATATTATTACTATATACATTCCGTTTGACTAAGATAACTCTCAAAAAGAATGCACACATTATAGTTTCTCAACTGATGGGTGTATAATAGGTGTATCAACAAAATAAACATATTTAATGGAAAATTCAAATTGTTATGAAATATAAAAGTTTGATATAAACATGTGAACATGGTTTTATATTAATTTGGGATGTCATATGCGACTTGGGACAAAATGTGTCCGAGATGATAAGAGCTGAAACATTTTACAGATTAATGAGTATTGACCATAATGTAATAATTTTCACGGGACCAAATATGTTGTCACTACATTAATGCATGAGGAAAAAATCAATTTACCATCAGAAAAGCAGGACGACTCGCACTAAAATGACGCCGATCAGATATCACCATTAATCATACGATGCATGTTATATAAGAATAAAATAAAGTGAGATTGATTTGTATTCTGAAAGTTGTAAAGCACAACATTAATTATAAAAAAACATAAATGAAATCTATATATATTTAGAATTTAATGAAATATATCCTTTTGTCTCATAATTTTTTTTTCAAATAGTATTTAAAAAGTTTATATAGTTCACCAACTTTTTATTTATAATGATAAAAAACCGTTTGCATATTCCGCAATTAATTATGCCGGCACCTCAGTAAACATGCCCATGTGGCTCATACGATTTGTTTCAGCTTTGTCTTAGAATAATGTTTACGCATTTAAAAGAAATTGTTTTTATAGTTCATAAAAATATATTTTTTATATCTCATAAAACTTAATGTCATGAACATTCTTCTTTGTGGCCATGTGGAACAGATTTTAAACAAATAAAGAAATTTTCTAGACCCGCATTTGTACAGAGAAAATTAACAATCATTTCTACCAAAGTTTTTGTTGTTGCCGGATAGAACAACTTTGTAATCAACTACGACAAACTATTTGCACGCACATGAGTAATGGGAAGAAAACAAAATAAAAAGTAAAAATATAGGAGAATAAATACATGGGTGAGAGAAACTGAATAATAAAATCCTGGGAAGAAAAAAGTAAACAAAATAATGGGAAACAAAGAAGACGAAAAAAAACAGTGAATGAAAAAGAAAAAGGGACGAATGAAACCAAAACAAAAACTTCTGTACCAAACGCAAAACGCAGAGCAGGGCCCGGCCCAGTACGCCTCGCCGTGGCCGACGCGGCGCTTATTGCGGGAAGGTGGGGGAGAGGAGGAGGAGGAGGAAGAAAAAACGTTTCTTTTCTCGGCTAGGGTTTGCCTCTGCCTCTGTCTCCCGGCGGCCGGCGGCGAAGCGACGCAGACGATGTCGAAGAAGAACAGCCTCTCCAAGCGGAAGAAGCAGCACGAGTTCGACCTCCAGAGTACCGCAACCACTCATCCTCTCCCTCTCCCCTATCGCTTTATTGCTCCATGGATTTGATTTGATTTGTTTCGGTTTTGAATTGATCGCGTCCGGTGTGTGTGTGTCTACAGGGGAGAAGAAGGCCAAGGAGGAGCAGGCCAAGAAGCTGCAGGCCAAGAAGTCCAAGATGAAGGTATGTGCTGCCCCTTCCTCCCCTGCTTTGACGCAGTTAATCAGATTTGGATGCGCTGCTAGGCTGCTCGTTAGTGAAACCAGCTTCTTGATTGGTGCTGTGCTGCTACTGGGGGCCTCCGTATGTTAGATGAGCATATCACGTGGTCTTTTGGTACATGGAGTTCTGAATTAGCGATGTTTTTAGCTTGTTATGTGAAGTTGCAACCTTGTTGGAGTCTGTACTTGTCTAGGGGAAATTCACCAATTTAGCTCAATTCGTTGGAAAGAAGGATGAGAATTGCGACGGCCTTTTTATTCTGAGCGAGAGGGTCACTGTTGAGCTCTCTGTTGGAGTTCATACTCTTTGACTTTGTGCTAGAATTAGTAAAGCTGGAGCACCGTTTGTTTGGCTCAGATTCTTGATGCGACCAGCCTGTGTTTAGAACAAGGTATAGTCTGAAGGAATAATTCACTTGGAAACCGTTACTGATTAATTCACGTGGAGATATTTGCGCTCTCTTCTCTTCCCAACTAAAAGTGTGACCTGACTGAGAGGTTTCCAGATTATCTCATTTTCCCCCAAACCATGTATTTTTTTTCTTTGAAATGCCTACCCCAAACCATCTCTAGGTATTTCCCCTGATGAATACAACCTGGCCTTTTTGCAGCATCTGTGCTGTTATTGAGCTAGTTAGCTGCCTGCATGTATACACCATGGCACTTCATTTTATTCTGAGCGAGAGGATGACTGTTGGACTCTGTTAGAGTTCATGCTCTTTGGCTTCTTTAAGAAATATTACAGCTGGAACACCGTTTGTTTGTCTTGGATTCCTGATGTGATCAGCCTGTGTTTAGAACGGGGTATGTTCAGAAGGACTAATTCACTTGGAAGCCGGTACTGATTAATTCACTTGAAGACATTCACGTACTCTTCTTTTTCCAACTAGAAGTGTGACCTGACCTGAGAGGTCTGAAATGATTAGTGCAGATGCTATTCTGGGAACGGTTTCCAGATTATCCCATTTCCCCCCAAACCATGCATTTTCTTTGAATTGCCTGCCCCAAACCATCTCTAGGGATTCCCCCTGATGAATACAACCTGGCCTTTTTTTTGGCACCACCTGCGCTGTTCTTGAGCTAGTTAGCTATATGTATACACCATGGCACTTCATTTTGTTTTCGTGCAGCGGTCTTCAAACTGCAACTGTCTGCTGTTGGGTGTTGTAGCATTTGCTTGAATTTTGATCTGAACAAATGTGAATTTGATAAATTCGTGCTAACAGTAGTTCTGTTTCTCTGCCAATTCAGATTGATGGAAGCGATAAGAAGAAGAAGGGCAGCAGCTTCAAGGTCGGCAAGAAGAAGGTGAAGACAAAGCTCTCCGCCCTGGGAAAAGCCAAGGCCGCGCAAGCCATGGAGCTCGACAACTGACTGATTCCCATGGCCTAAAACTGCTGCACCAATGCCACTCATTTTGTCGTAATCGTCGTAGAAATGAAGTTCATTTGCTCTGGCCAGGGCCATGTAGTCGAGCCGCGTTAGATAGATAAGAGTTTTGGTATTTCTCCAGTCAGATCCTGATCGTGTATGATCCACCCCTCGAGACATTTCTGCTTCAGATGCCAAGAAATTATGTGTGTTCTTGCCTAGTTGCCTGACCAGCAACTCCCCGTTCCTCTCTCTTTCACCAACCTGCAACAAGGTCCCAATATGTTTCTGAATGTCTTCAGAACGGACGAAGCTCGCCATGCTCACTGTATGCCGTACACATACAGTAGTATACATACTGTACAATACACGGTCTGCCTGCCGTCTGCCTTGGTAGTACCTGTGACTCTGTGACTCTCTGAAGATATCCAAAACTGTACTGGCAGCACATGGCATCTCCGAGCTGTACAGCCTTGGACCCTTTCGGTGGCCTCTGAGAAGTCCAGTACGGCCGGGTACGTGCGCGCTGACGCGATCGCTCCTTGGGGGGAACTCAAGCTTTTGGACCCTTTCTTTCTTCCCATGCAGAAAAGATGAAGATTTTCTTTTATCAACTTTGGATCCTCTCCTCTCCATGCAAAAGAGATGAAGATTTTCTTTTATCATGAGCTTTTGGATCCTTTCCAAGCAAAAGAGATGAAGATTTCTTGTACTTGTGGACTTTTGGATCCTTTTGGATGCCCTTTTTGTTGATATTGTTTAGGATAGAAAACATGGTTAATTTTTGCTTGTGCTGAAAATAATATCTTTGCGGTGGTAATGGCATTTTGTGATGTGACTATGGACTCTTGAAATCTAACCAATAATTGCCATCCTGGCTTACCCGTCAGCAGAGCCAACAGTCCCTTTCTCCGTACCTGGTCAAGCCCGGGATCCTCTGTGCCACTCTCCCATGCTTGCCCCCCACCCCAAAAGGAAGAACGCTTTGTCGTCCAAGGCTGTCAGTCACACCATATAGGCTGCCATTTGAACAAATTAACAAATCTTACTGTCAATTTATCCAAGAATATCATAAAAAGAAGCTGGAACACTTCTCGTAGTCCCAACAAAGTTACGTTTGTTGGATACATGTGAGAAAGTGCTAGGTGTTACTCACATGGAAATATTAGCAGCTCTCTTACCATTAACCACCAATTTAGAATGATACAGATGCCACGACAAGTATTTGCCTTCTATGGTATATATCACATTAATAGATGGTCTACGCAACCTCGTTTAGCCTTAACTAATCAATGTATCCTCAATGAACTGACGAGTAAGAATCCCGGAGATAATACAACCCCACCTCCTTATCGAATTATAACAAACAGACACATTGACTCGAGACTTGTTTGGTCCGTCGGACCAGGAACACTGCAAACTTTTTTATATATGGTCTATTTTGTTCGATTGGAAATATATGAAGGTTCTCCTTAATATATTTATATAATCTTCTAAGAGGGTTCGAACTACCTTTTTTTTTCCTTTTTCTTTCGTGTAACCAAACAACTTTTACTTGTTATTCTCACGCTTTCGATTCCTGCCACACATATATATTCCCATGCTACTCGCGCACTGTAAGATTTAATTGAACCAGAGAGGCAATTCCCACCATAGGCAAATATTCTCACATTACTCACGTGTTTTAAGAGTCTATTTGGATGGCAGGTGTGAATTGCCAAACCAATAATTTGTCGTCGACCGAGTGCGTAGGTGTCCCCTCAGATGAAGACCCTCCACTTTTGGATCTTTGCCAACTTTCAAGCCACTCATCCACTTTTCAACTAGCAACTTAGCGAGGCTGCGGCGGCGGCATAAACGTCCACCAAAAAATTGGCGCGCTCCGCTTCGACGAGGCTAGTCTCGACGCCATGCAAACAGCCCCAAACAACTCGCCGGACAAGAGAGCCTCTCACTCACTCACTCACTACCCACGCATAGTAAACACTCGTCTTATAACAAGACCACGACGGTGTAAACGTCTGCCAAAAAGATTGGCGCGCCCCGTTTACACCAGTCTAGTATCGACGCTTCGCAAACAACCCCAAACAACCGTGATGCTCTCACTCACTTACCAACTACCCATGGCAAACACACACCAAAAAAAGGCTGATCTTGTGCCCACAGCTTTGGGCGCACAGACGATCCCTGCGTCCCCCCTCCAGCACATACACATGCTCGCCCTTCTTCCTCCTCCATCTCGGTTCCTCCCCCCCTCCCCTCCCCCACCCCACTCTGGCGATCCACTCCCACCCCATCTCTAGGGTTTTAGCCCGCCCCCATTCCTCCCCCCACCCATCGCCATTCCGGTCGGGATCGCTCCCCTCTCCCCCTCCCCTTCCCCCCTCCCGCCGCCGGCGCAGATCCCGCCGCGCGCCACCCCTCCGGCGCCGCCGCCTCCCACACCCTCGGCGAACCCCGCTCTGCTCCTTGGTCCATTCCTCCCGGAAAGATCGGGTCTTGACGCCAACCTCTCGCGCCCCGGCCGCCCTCCCCGTCTCCGGCGGTTCCCCCTGTTTACTCGGCAAGATCTCGGCCCGCTCCTCGATCTGATCTCGCCTCGGTCCGCGGGAGGGACAGCTGCTCCGGTGCGAGGGTTCGGGAGCCGGTAGAGGAGATCTCCGTGGCCGCGATCCCCGCCTCCATTGCCTGAAGCCGCGCCGTCCTCGTGGCAGCCAGGGGTGCGGGTGGTGGCCGCGAGTGAGCTCTGTCTGTGGCTGCCGCGCATTCCATGAATGGATGGGAGGGAGTCGACCGCGACGTCGGGGCCCAACTACTCGCCCTTCTATGTGCAGCACCGGGGCATGGGCCCGCCGGGGGGAGTCCCCGGAGGCGGCCTCCACGCCCCGCCCGCCGCCGGGTACCGGCAGCAGCTTGATGCCGTCTCGGGCGGGTACGCGTTCCATCAGCCGCCCTTTGGGGCCCCCGCCCACATTGGGCAGCAGGCGTACCACCAGAACCATGTCGAGGCGTCGCAGCATATGGCGCAGCAGCACGGTGCTGGTGTCGGCGGTTCGCAGCATATGACGCAGCACAGCATTGGCGGCGGTGGCTCACAGCATATGGCGCAGCACAGCGCTGGCGGTGGCGGCGGTGGCTCACAGCATATGGCGCAGCACAGTGCCGGTGGTGGCGGCGGTGGCTCACAGCATATGGCGCAGCACAGTGCCGGCGGCGGCGGTGGTGGCTCACAGCATATGGTGCAGCACAACGCTGGCGGCGGTGCTGACGGGGGCATGGACATTGGCATGGGTGTTGTGGCCGTGAGCGGTGATGCTAAAGGGGATCAGGGGGGAGAGGCTGGCCAGGATGAGCAAGTGAAGAAAAAGCGCGGGAGGCCAAGGAAGTATAAGCCCGATGGGTCAGTGACGCTGGGGCTCTCGCCATCTCCGTCGACGCCTCATTCGTCGAGCCCAGGAATGGGCGCGATGGTTACCACACCTGGCTCAGGATTTGGGCCGGGGACTGGGTCAGGGGGCTCTGGTTCAGGCGCACTGACGGAGAAACGTGGCAGAGGGCGGCCACCTGGGTCCGGGAAGATGCAGCAGCTGGCTTCGCTTGGTGAGCACTTGCAGTCCTGTAGAATTTATGATCATGTTGTGCGCTTTCTGGTAATTAATTTGTCAAGTGACATATTATTTCCATTAATGCTATAGAGGCAATCATTTTACAGCACTGTTATAAACATGATTCGTAGATTTCTGGCATGTTTTCTGGTAGTTGGTTGGATCTAGTAAATAATGTGATACCATTTTGCTACCAGTGATAGCATTTTTCATGATAAATTTGCGTCATAGATATGGAAACTGTCTGACTTATATGTAGTAGTATGTATATAAAATCTGGAAACCATGTTTGTATCTTGCGTCTACTTTTAAGTTTTTCCTATATTACTCCCCAATCCGCACTAGCTGCCGATGATTAGTTGATTGGTTGTTACTCACTTCTTTATCATCAGTTGGGAGATATGACTGTTATCATGCGAAATATAGTTCTCTACATTCTTTTAATGTGTTCTGCTGCTACATACATGTCTTCAGGACCTACTTATGAATCTTCTTTAAATGTCATATTTTTTCCCCATCACTTTTTTTTAAGTTTTAAGATGGTCAAACTGAAAATAATAATATACTCTGTATCTCTTGAATTGACGAATTGCGCAAGGTGTATGTTGACTTTATTCTGTTAAGCAAGCCCTTTTCATCTGTTTTTTTTTCCTCTAAAAGAAGAAGAAGAAGAAAAGTAGACCTTTTGCGGTGCTACCTTTTTCTTCTTTTTATAGTTTGATGCATTTGCTATTGGTGTTATCTGATGGGTTCTTTTTCTTCAGGAAAATGGTTTCTTGGCTCTGTTGGAACAGGCTTTACTCCTCATGTGATTATTATTTCAGCTGGAGAGGTAAGATGAGAATGATCAATAAATGATAGCTGTACTTCTTTCTACGAATGTTGCTGACGCACTATCTTTAATTTTTGGTGTTATCATTCATTCCATAAAACTGCTGGTTATGGAATATTCTATCTAATGCACCGAATTGCCTTCAAATTGTTTCTTGATTTGCCGTGTTATAACATAACAGATGGCATAACAGAAAAGGCAAAAGCTTCATTAACCAATAGACCAGTACAGGCTCTTACTTGTTATTCCTGTCCCATATAATTAACTCCATAGGCGGCATTTAATGGATGTATGCATTAATCCCAGCCTTTTTGACAGACAGTTAAATGCTGTGGAATCAAAGTTAAAACTTAAAAGTAACTTAACTGGAAACTATCAACTACAGTACCATCAGTGTGGTGCGCAAGCTGAATTATCTGGATAAGTGCATCTGAATATTTTGTTTGTTTCTGGAAATACTACATGGTAGTTCTTAAAATTGTTATATATGCGATTCTTATAAGTTGTGTATGTGCGCAGGATGTTGCTGCCAGAATAATGTCCTTCTCACAACAAGGCCCAAGAGCTATTTGCATCATCTCAGCAACAGGGGCTGTCTCAACGGCAACCCTTCATCAGGACTCAGACTCCGGTGCGGTGACATATGAGGTATCTTGCTGTACGTGTTTAATACTTCGTTTCATTGTAGTTAAAAGACTAGCTATGTATGAGATGCATCCTTTTGTTATTCACATGCACTCTTTATTACAGCAAAAGATATACAAAATATAGTGCTTCAGTGAAAAGGGTAAAATATATACCTCTGTCCTGCACCTAGGCCCATGTTGAATGTGCTGAGCTCTCTCAATCTATCAAAATGCTTTACTGCTGACAGCTTCAGTAACCTGTCATCTAGTGGTCAAAATATCCTGATTAACCCACTGATTTATTGATCAATTGGATTGTTTGATATCTAAATGTGCTGAGCTCTCTCAATCTATCAAAATGATTTACTGCTGGCAGCTTCAGTAACCTGTCATCTTGTGGTAAAAATATCCTGATTAACCCACTGATTTATTGATCAATTGGATTGTTTGATATCTAAAATATGAATGTGCTTATACTTTTGTTCCAAATTAGTTTTCTGTACCAAGAACTTCTGCTAGTAGTTTTTTTTCATCTAACATTTCACTTGTACTGTTTTATGCCCCTTGAGCCTGAGAAGAACTATTTTGTCCAGGGTCGATTTGAAATCCTGTGTCTTTCTGGATCATATTTGGTGGTAGAAGAAGGTGGTACCCGCACTCGAAGTGGAGGCCTTTGCATAGCTTTGTGTGGCCCTGACCACAGGGTTATCGGTGGGAGTGTTAGTGGAGTCCTGACAGCAGCTGGAACTGTTCAGGTATTAAATCTCAGAATTTTGGGTGTTTTCTTTTCCCCTGTACCAGTTGCTTCCTCAGCATGCAGGGAGCCTGGTATGAGTATTGTTTTACATTCTGATTTATCGTGGTTAAGCTATTCCTTTGGTTCTTACCCATCGCTCACGTTTTACACCAGGTGATAGTGGGAAGCTTCATGTACGGTGGCGGGTCAAAGAAGAACAAAGGCAAAGCGGACCAGGACGTGGAGAACGAAGAGCAGAACGGCGGTGGCGGCGGCGGGGAAGAGACTCCCACGCTGGCGCTGCCGGAGCACCCCCACAACATGCCGCCCCACCCGATGAGCGGATGGCCGCCCGGCCTGATGAACCAGATGGACCCGAGATCATCTCCCATGTATGGTAGCGGGTCAAAGCAAAACAAGACCAAAGCAGAGCAAGAAATGGAGGAGCGCAACGGTGGCGGCGCCGGCGGCGAAGAGCCCCTCGCGATGGCGCATCCCGAGGACAACATGGACCCCGAGCATAACATGAACATGCCGCCGCCCCGCCCAATGGGCGGGTGGCAGCCCGGCCTGATGCGGCAGATGGACTCGAGGTCCTCCAGCATCGACATCAACTCGATCCGCGAGTAGCTCCGTCGTCGCCCGCCCGCCGGAGAGACCGCTCCTCGACTCCGGATCAGATCAGACGAGATGAGATGAGATCGTCACTTTTAGCAACCACAAAGCGAGCATCGTGTACCGGGCCTACTGTAGATTTGCGGTGTTGGGGATTGCTGCTGCTGTGGCTGTCGTGTTAGGAATGGAACCCTGCATATCGATTGATCATAGTATTGGTCATTGTACTGCGATGTTGTATTAGAGAAGAGATGCCGATGGATCCTACTACCTACCTATACAGGAAGAGAACGGAGGAAAATTAATCCTGGGTATTTTAGTTATGGAATAATGTTGGGAATGTACTGCACCAAGTACCCTACCTAGCTTCATCCACCTAGCTAGTTTTTTTTTTTTTGAGCTTCTCCATCCATTTATGCTATGTATGCTAGCTCCAACCCATGATTCAAGCTTGGACATATATTTTTGGTAGTTTATATTTCCTATACTCCCTCCGTTCCAAATTACTGGAAAATCAAGGTTTTCAGTCGCCTGATGGGATGGCAAGCTGGTTCAACTTCCTCATAACTTTAGTTCACACGGGCCAACTTTCCACTAAAACACTAGCCCATTTTCAAGTTGAAACTTGAATAGGTCATTCCAGTGGTTATTTTGTAGAACAGGTTATTCATGGTTTCTAGTGTATATGTAGGCACAATCCGCGGCGCCCTTGTCATGAATCCATTGTTCTGTTTCCTATCCTTTGTCGTTTTCTTTTTCGAAAAGAAAATCAGTGAGCCAAGTTTCAGAGACAGCCGCGAGATTTCAGTAACAACTTAGCGCTATCAAAAGGTTCAATGGTTACATATGCATCTTCATGCTTCACAAAAACATGGGAAAAGTAACATTGCCTTGTTTGCAACTTCTGCAAAAGTGATACTGACTTGTTTGCTACTTATCAAAAAGTAGCATTGCCTTGCTTGCAACTTTTTCGGCTGATGAAAAAGTAAGGTTTTCCGGTTTCCAACTGAAATAGGGGCCAACTTTGTTTGTAGCGGAACGTGTTTTAAGGTGGATTCCTATAGTAAAACAGGCCTTGTGGTACCTATATTTTCTTACGATCAAACATGCCCTCGATAGCTAGGGTCTCAAAGAGGTCGCCCGGCCCCCTTCTTGCTAACGACGAGTATTTTGGAATGGAGAGAGTACCTATTAAGCTGTTTGTAAAGGGGGCTCGATGGGTCGTTACACGTGCACTCTATTTGCTCGACTAGCTCAGGATTTAGTCAAGCATTGGACATTAATTTTGATTGCCTAATTCTCTATCTACCGGATAATTACACGTGTGTTGCAACAGGGCTGCAAATATTTGTACTCGATCTCTTGTGCTATTGTAATATTTGTACTTGATCTCTTGTGCTATTGTATGTATCATCCTCCTGGTTGAATATGTCTGTCACTATTCACTGATCTTCATCTGCAGCAGTTTTCGTTGCATGTATTTTTCCATTATACCACCAATTTAGGTATATCCACATTTCACTTCCTTGCAAACACATTGTCTTGCCAGTCCTTTATCTGGTGTGTAACAGGTTTCGGTGTCTCCTTGCGGCTGGGATGGAAGTGTTGTCTCGAATGATCAAGCTGGCTATTTGTGTCATCTGTCGGTATTGTTATATCGAAAATAACTCTCTACACATGGCGGCATATGCGCACAGCCCCAATTTTTATCTCTAATTATTTTGGAAAATAACTCTCTAACAAAAATAAAGTTATTTTCATGACGCGTAGGACCAGGCATGCAAGCAAAAAGGCACGTGTGCCAAAAAGGCAAGGACACTAACAGAGAGAAGTGAGAAAAGGCTCTTCTCTATAGAACGAAAGGCATTTGTGCCAAAAAGGCAAGCAAAAAGATGAAGATAAGTGAGAGAAAGCCATTTCTATACAACAAAGAGGCACTTGTGCCAATGCCAGAAAAAACCCCGACATATCACATATTAAAAAGGCACTTACGCCAAAGGGTGCGTAGCTGCCACCATGCATAGGAAATCGCCTCTCATTGTTATATGGCTATCATTGGTGGCATCGTCTTCTTCAGCGGCCTCTTTCTTCGAGCCCTTGCGGACAGGGTCATCCGCCTGGTCCGCCCATACTATTGCAGCTTCATGCCCAGATCAGGCAAAACTTAAGTGTAAGTGTGGTGCCGCCGGCGATATGCTTGATGATGATTCACACTAAAATCTATAAACGAAAAAACTTAAAGAGTAAGGCAAACACCAATATTTGTGATTTAAAAAACGTGGCAATATCAAAAGGAAACAGAAAAGCAAAATATGTACATGCATGGTGCTTGTGTTGGCGAATGGAGATATTTTTTCAGCATGGTACTAGTTTCTCTTGTGCGGCTGGATGATGTTTCATAGCCTGACATTTGGTAGAGTTTGGATTTCAGAATTTTTCTGCTCATTGTTAAGGTCATCGATTTGCAGTCTCCATATGAAAGGAAAAGTTTCACACTTCAACATTGGCAACCACATTTCACAATCGTTTAAGAGTACGCAACGGTCAAACACAAAGCACTAATACCTAGTTCAAAATTTCACTTGACCAGAACACAAAAAATAAACTAAAGCAGGTTTAGTCTATTTCACCAACGCAGAACTTCAAATCAGAACATGAGAAACACTAATTCGAACCCCGCTGTTAGGGCCGACGCTGGCATTTGGAGGCCTTTGTACGAACATGGTAAAATGGTCCAATAGCTATAATAGATTAGAAGAAGTACTTCCATGGGTATACATTGCATACTAGGAAAGTCATTATAAAAGCATAAACATAAAAAATCATTAGGGTCTTAATACCCCTTGTATATGTGACTATAGGATACAAATGATGATGATATGATTCATGATCTCCAATATAAATGTCTACTGAAGAAATATAGCGTGTGTCTTGACATGTATGGGAGCCAGAGCCCTATACTCTTTCATGGTTGGTGGATTTCGGTATCCACACAGTCATTTTATTTTTGTTAGTGTTATATTATCTTGTACAAAACATATTTCAATAACGCATTTGTGCATCGGATGCATTGGGCCCTTCTTTGAGGTGGGTCATCAGTGGTTGCACTTCTTTGCATGGCCTAGGGTTAGCCCTACCCGTCGTTAACGGCCTCGGCCTCTGCATTATGTAGGCAACAAGCTTCGAACTAGAGACCTCTAGTTAGACAATGCACCAAGGTAACCAACTGGCCACCACAATAGTTGTGATAATTATAGGTATGACAACATACTTAGTTATAAAACGTAGTAATTTACCTTTTCTTTTTTCCTTTCTTGGCCGAGGTTTCATCTGTTTTTTTTACTCTTTTTCATTGTCTTTTTCTCTTTTAGAATTCATGGACTTTTCTTAAGTTCATGATTTTGTTTCAAACCCGTGAACTTTTTCCAAATCCTTGAACCTTAAAAAACCATGATTTTTTCAAATGCCTAAACATTTTTCAAATGCATGATTTTTTTTTCAAATGCGTGGACTTTTTTATCAAAACATGTGAATTTTTTCAAAATTGATGAATGTTTTTTTCACATAAGATGATATTTTTTCAAAATTGATGATTTTTTTAAATCGGGTGGCGAGCTGAGGTTCCCAAAACCGGGAACATTTTTCTTGCAACTTATTTTTAGTTAACCTTTGTTTGAAAATCTATGAAAATTTTCAAATCCGTGCATATATTTTTAAAATCAATGAACATTTTCATATCCGCAAGCGCTTGGGCCGGACTAACAGGCGCCTGACAGGAGCAATGTTGTCGCCTAGTTGGACCAAGACCTAAGCTTTTTTTTTCTTTTCTATTTGTTGTCTTTTCCCTGTTAATTCATTTTTCTCCTTTTTGAACTTCATTGTTCTTTTTCAAACTTGTTTACAAATTTCTAAAAATTGTTTGGAATACCGAAATAATAGTTTTAAGTAACTCTTTTAAATTATAATTTTAAATTCTTTTTTCCGCCAAATATTTGTGTCCTTTTATTTTTTCTGGTGTTTTCTCGGTAAAAAAAAGTTGATAAATGGTCGGACGTGTTGTAACTTGTATACGGTGTAAGAAATCATTCAAATATGACATGGGTGTCTATCATGGGCACCCCCACCTGCTTGCAAAAGTTGGGATCATTTAAAGGATTCCCCAAAATAGACGATGTGGAACGGAGGGTGTTCTGGAAGTTCAAAAGGCTCCGACTAAGAGCACGTTGGTTCTTGACATCCTTGAAACGGCTCTAATTTTTTTCTTGCTTTGTATGACCAATTCAAGGCACCACGCCAAGTTGTTTGGGTTTTTGAAAAGTTTTGTATTTTCTGGAGTTTTCTCGGTAAAGAAAGGCCGATAAATGATCGGACGTGTCGCAACTTGCATACGGTGTCGACTGTCGAAAGTCGTTCAAACCAAGCATGAATGCCTACCATGGGCTCCCACCAGCTTACAAAAGTTGGGGTCATTTCAAGAATATATAAATATAAACCATGTTCAACAGAGGTTGTTCGGGTGCTAGATGGCTCTGTTTGAGAGGATGTTGTTTCTCGACATCCATCAAATGGGCCCACAATTGTTCCACCAAGTTCTGTGACCAATTCAAGGCATTATGGCAAGTTGTTTGGATTTTTGACAAGTTTTGCATTTTTGGAATTTTCTTGTGAAAAGGCCCGATAAATGGCCGGACGTGTCGCAACGTGCAAACAGTGTCAGACGTTGTTCAAACCTGTCATGAATGCCTCGTGTGTCCGGTTCAGGTTGCTGCAAGAAGTTGTGGTCGTTTATCCACAGTAAAGAAAACACCAATTTAGAGGAGCGTGTCAGACTAGGCCAGACGGGTGCATCCATGAGCATATAGTTTTTCCTTATTTGAATGCTTCTGTTATTTGTAATTTCAATCAATATCAATCAACATGGCATTTTATTATGTTATAACCATTTTACTTTAAAAACTACAATTTTGGAATTTTGAATTGTGTACGGAAATTTTCCAAACAAGAAAACTTTTTAAAAATTGTTAAACTATTGCTAATAATTGATGAAAAATTTGAACACAAATTGCAAAACATGTACTTTTAAAAAAAATCATCAAGTTTTTCTGAAACGCAAACATTCTTAAAAAAACCATGTACTTCTTAGAAAATGAGACCTTTTTCAAAATTGTAAATAATATTTGAAAATAAAAAGATATTTTTGACAGGGATGGGTATCGAAACCGAACGACGAACTGATACCAAAACCGAAAATACCAAAATTTTGATTTCTACAACAAAAGTCCGTTTTTTTACTTTGAATAACAGAATTCAAACCGGTCGATTCGGTGGGAAGCCGAACAACCGAAAGGAAAACCAAAGTACTAGGCTCCCTCCCGTACATGTTAGGCTCATGATGCGTCTCGCCAACCGCTAGCAGCTCGCGGCCGAGCGCGCATGTCTGACCGGCCCGTGTCCGAGATTTTTTTTGTGCGCATGCGGGCCCAAGTACAAGATAAGCCGAGCAACTAGTCCTTCTTTGTGATAGGCCTGGTCCGTCCAATTAAATTGCATGGCCCAGATGCATTTGTGTTCTTAGTTTTTGTTTTAAATTTTGCTAACCGAATTTGGAGGAAAAAATGAATAGTATAAACCAAATTGTTTGTTTCTACCAAATGCCCACCCTGATATTTTGGTATTCCAAACAATTTCTGAATAATATTTTTTTAAATATTAAACAATTTTCAAAAATCGTAATAAAGTTCGAAAAGAGAAAAATGAATTACGAAAAAAAGAAAAGAAAAACGAAAATATAGAAAATTAAAAAAGTTTAAGTCTTCGCCGAACTAGGCACGGAATCGCTCCTGTTGCGCCAGCCCAAGAGTTCGTAGATTTGAAAATTTTATATCACTTTTTCCGTAAACCTTTTCTGATTTTGCAAACAAATCTACCTATTTGTGAGCTTTTCTCAATTTTTTGAATCTTGTTATAAAAATAATCCTACCTATACAAAAATTTCCAAAAAAAGTTCACGAAGTTGCAAAAAATGGTTTAAAAATGGAAAAAATTCACAAATTTGAGTTAGAGTTCACAGTTCGAAGTTATAGTGGGAGAAGTAACCCAAGAGGTCCATAATTCGAATCCTACTTCATGCACCTATTTTTTGAAGGTTAAGAAAAGGAAAAAGAAATAAATGAGGCAAGCCCAGGACGAAGGGGCTGTGTGCGCTGGTTTGTGTCAAGCTACTCCCTATACAGCGGGAGCTCCTAGTCAGCTAGTCAGCGGACACAACGCTCCATGCCATCTTTCATGGGCCGGCCCAACTACACGAGCGATCAGCTGTCGCTCGTCAAGAGCATACGCCCGATCGCTTCTTCAGGGTTGACCTGAACAACAAGTTGACCATGGTCATGTTTGACCTTTGACCGTTGACTTTCAATAATAGTTCGTCTTTTTAGAAGATCTCATGGATTTCAAAAAATATTGGCAGATTGGCAAAAAATGTTCACAATTGAAAAATACCATGAATTAAGAAAATTTGCACGGATTTTGGAAAAAAGTGTTGAAGGATTTGAAAACTTCATCCATTTTGGAAAAACTTTATCAATTTTGAAAAATGTACATTGATTTTGGATAAACTTTATCAATTTTGAAAAAATTCCACCAATTTTGAAAAAAGTTCATCAACTTTGAAACTAAATGCATATATTTTTAAAGTTCATAAATTTTGATAAAAAAGTTCATCAATTTTGAAAAAAATACCATCCATTTCGGAAGGTTCATCAATATTTTTTTCACGAATTTGGAAAAAAATCTCGAATGTGGAAAAGTGCGCCAACTTTGAAACAATGTTCAAAAATTTGGAAAAAAGTTCATTCACTTCTTAAAAAAGACAAAATAAAAAAAAGCTTCCATATTGCAAAAGAAAAAGGAAAAAAAAGGAACGTAAAAGGGAAGGAAACCAAAAAAATTAAAAAAGAACTGTTTGTAAAAAATGAGAAAAAAGAACAAGAAAAAAGGAAAAAAGAAAAAGGAAAAGGAAAGTGTAAAAATTCAAAAAAATTCAAAAAATGGAAGTAATCACGTGAAACACAAGTAGCTGGATCGAATCCTGCTGCTCTCACATTGTTTGCAATTTAAAAAAAAGATAGATGGGCCGCCCCCGCTCGTGGGTTTACGGAGTATAAGTATATAGCGAAATATGCCCATCATGCCCTTTATTATGAAGAGGCATAGGGCTAATCTAAGCTGTCCTTGTGTTTAGGGGGTGTACCTGACTACCTGGTGGTATGAGTTTTTGGATATAATTTTCTTACTTTTATTCTAGGCATATGCGACCTATCTATAAGTCTGAATACAACCCACCTAATTCTGGAGTAATTAATATGAAGAGTGAAGGCCAAAAGTACCACAACTAACAATAATCATGAATTATTTGCACACTCCAATTAGCATAGTGTCAAAAAATGTTTTACATTATGGAACAGAGGGAATAGTATTCTTCTTTTGGCCGTCTTCCCAAGTAGTACGTAGTACTAGTAGACAACATTGCAGGTAAGACAGTGTGTCATAGATTACTAGAACCAGCCACTAGCCAGTACAGTAATAATACTACATGATATGTATGTTTGGTGCCTGCTTTGCTGCACTACGTACTACATTTGGCTATACTACGTACTCCATCCATTACTTATACAAGGCCATTATAGAAAATACACTTTGCATCTATATAAGGCCACCACTAACAATAATCGAGACAAAAATTAATGATATTTCCTCGAACAAGCAAACTATTTAATATTTACATGCATGCAGTCATAATGACACTTCAATCAGCTTTCTATCCCTTCCTCGCATGCATGCAGTGTATTAATGATCCCACTAAACAAAAAGAAAAGTGGGTTTACAAAACAAGGCATTAAATTTTACCTTGGTACCTGTAATATGAGTTTGTGGCCTTGTATATAAAAATGGAGGAAGTATCATATTCAGTCCTTATAATAAGTTGTTTGGGCGCACTGCAACGATAGAGAAGAAAAAAAGTGCTGAGTCAGTATTCCAGCATGAAGCCCTCCTTCTATATATATATATATATATATATATATATATATATATATATATATATATATATATATATATATATATATATATATATATATATATATATGAACACAATGGGGGCGGATCTGTAACTGTAAAGCCATCCTGTAAAGAGCCCAGGTCACATGCATGCCGCTCAAATCGTGCCTCTGCAAGCAGAAAGCGGTAGTCTGGCATCAGCTTAAAGAATTTACTTTTGAGCAACAACTTGAGATGCTCAAGCCTTCCTGCAGCAGCACAAATAAAGGTAACCATGTTTGGCCTCATCCCAACCATCATTTATATGCACACGTATCTATTCTCATCTCGGTACAAGAGTAACTAACAGTCATACTTGGCAATCGTAAAATCGAAATGTATGGGAAGGGTAACTTCCATTTGCTGCGGAGTAGAGACATCTGAATACTGAGGCTGGGTTAGCAGAAAATACCTTTGGAATGAGTTCAGAATTAAGGGCCTAAGAGCATCTCCAGCCGCGTCCCTAACAGGCCCTCCCAGCGAATTTTTAGCGCCGGTGGCCCAGTCACGCCTCAGGATCTCGTTTAGCGCCGGTTTGGACGAAATTCAGAGCCGGCGGTCCCGCCCCGAACTCAAGTGACCGGGTGTCGCCTGGGCGCGCCGGCAGAAGAGAAAATCGGCGTGGGGCCGCTCTGTCGGCGACAGGAAGCCATTTTCCCGTCGTTTCCTCCCGCTTCCCCCCCCCCCCCCCCCCGGCTTCCCTCTCTTCTCCATTCCTCCCGCCAAACCCCCGCCTCCTCCCTACCCTTCCGCCCGCCATGCCGTCGAAGAAGTACGGGATGCCCCACGCCGCGACGGTTCCCATGCCATTGCCGCCATCGAAGCAAAGGAAGCCGAGGACGCCGCTGTCCAAGCCCCCGGCATGAGCAACGCTGAGTGGAAGGCGCATGTGGAGCGCCGGGAGGCCGTCACCGTCGATAGGCGCAACAGGGCCAAGAAGGCCAAGGATAGAGCGGCGCACGCTGCGGCTGCGGCGGCGGCGGAGCATGCGGCCGAACAAGCCGAGGCGGCGCGCGTGGCGATGATGAATCCACCCGATGGGCACGCCCGTCTGTGCCCGGAGCCAAAGCGTCGGCTTCCGGCGGTTCGTCGTCGCCGCACCCCTGGAGCACGCCGTCACCGGCTATGCCGATGGCGACGCCCATGACGGCTTCAAACCCAACATCACCTTCCCTCATGGGCACCCAGTCCAGCGGACGCCATCGTCCGCGTTCGCCGGCGTGCAGTACCCACTGTACACATACTCTGTCGCGGCCTCTACTCGCAAGCCTCCTCCTCGTCGCATCTCGGCGACGCCGACGCGACGAAGGCCGACATGGGAGACATCATCGCAGCCGGCTCGGCTGCCGCCGCCGCTTCCCTGTGTTCACTACCCAAGATGGCTCGATTGACCTCGGCGACATGGACGTCGAGCTCGACTACGACGAGGAAGAGCCAAAGGAGGAGGAAGAAGAGGAGGAGGAGCGGGCGCCGACGAGGAAAGGCAAGAAGAAGAAGAAGAAGAAGAAGAAGAAGAAGGCGGCCAAGACCGGCGAGCTGCGCATCAAGTGGGCGTCCAAGGAAGATGAGTGCCTCGCCGAAGCGTGGAAGGTCGTCTGCCTCGACCCGGTCACCGGCACGAACCAAACATCGAGACGTACTGGGCCCGCATCAAGGCCGAGTTCGACGAGCGCAAGCTCGTCGACCCCTACTTCAAAGGCGTCCACATGAAGCGTGGTTCGAAGGCGATGGCGAACCATTGGGGGCTCATCCAAACGGCGTGCAACGAATGGCATGGGATCGTCGAGGAGGTCGCGGCTCGCCCGGAGAGCGGCACCAGCGTTGAGGATCAGGTATAGCACACCGTCCTTACTATTGCCTTTCGTCGTGTGCGCGCCCGGGCGCGCGCTTGCGCCGACTGATGTTCTTTCCCTCGGCGCAGCTGCTACGCATGTTCGCCATGTTTCGCGATGACAACAGCGACGTGAAGTTCAAGTGCCTCCACGTCTTCAAGCGGATCGACAAGTGCGAGAAATGGGTGGGCGTCCGACGCACCCTCGCCAAGGCCAAAGAGACGTCAAGCCGGACGCGTCGACTCCGGGCGCGGCCGACGGGCGCCCAGACGGCAACAAAGGTGCCAAGAAGGCAAAACACGCCGAGTCGGCCGCCCGCACGCGTGCAAGAGTCCATCGAACACTGCCTCGCCGACGCCAAGACCAGGCCGCCAATGAAGAAGAGAAATCGAGGCGAGGTGGGCTGCTTTGATGACGAAAAGCGCCGTCAACTTCGACTTGTTCGGACCACCGTCACGAAACTCAAAACTCAAGACGCCAAGAAGAGGAACAACGACCTCGCCTTCTTGATGGGCGGCGCTGACATGCTCCAGAGCGGCGATGAAGCTCAAGGCGTGGTTCTTGGCGGGCGAGGCCTCATCCTGAACCAGATATCGGCGACGCCGACGCCGCGCCAGCCGACCGGGTGATGATGCCTCGGCGGCCCAGCCCCACCGGCGATGCCTCGCCGCGCCAAGCCCGCTGAAGCCGCGCCGACCAGCCCGGAAGCCGCGCCGACTCCTCCCAGCCCGCGTACGCCGACGACGACGCCGGAGGTTGAGCTCGACGTTTGATGTATTCTTTCTGCGTCCTTCCCTTTTTGTACGCCAAACTACCGCGCGTCCTTTCATTTGATCGCCGAACTGTGGCACCGACTCGCCGAACTATTGCGATGATCGCCGGTTTGTGGTTTTTTGAGCGGGAATGACCGAGTTTGAATATGGGGCGCCTACTGAACCTAGTATCTAAATGTTGAGTTCAGTGTTGCCCATTGTAGTCCCTACTGAACCTAGTATCTAAATTGCCTAGAAAAAAGAAAATCAGAAACATGAAGGTTGGGATGCGCTAGCTCTCAAATCCTCTTGTTCCACCGCGCGCGCTTCTCTCTGCACACCCACGCTCCGCTGCGCCCGTCGATGCCAAATCCCGATCGATTTTGAGCCAGAGGGATCACAAGCCTCTGTCGCCATTGATGCTCTCCCTAGCTAGCATCTAACGGCTCACGTTCGGCCGCTCCAGGATGACGGATCGCGCGCGCGTCAGTCAGTCAGCGTTTATTTAGGCAAAAAAAAAAAAAAAAAAGCCAGGCCGCCACCACCACAAACGCTCGCCGGCTTCCTTCCCCACACTCGAACTCGATAGTGGATAACCGCATCTCCGTCGAGCACCATGGCCGCCCTTCTCCTCTCACTCTCCTCCCGCCTCCCCAACAGCACGCCCATCGCCTCCGCCGCCGCTCCCCGCCCCACACCGCGCTTCCTCTCCTTCCCCCTCACAACCGCCAAGCCTTGCCGCCGCCGCCGCGGGGGATGCAGTATCCTCGCCTCCTCCTCTGCGACGTCGCCCTCCCCGGCCGCCCAGCCTTTCCGCTCCCTGGCCCCCTCCGAGACCACCGTCCTCGTCACCGGCGCCACGGGCTACATCGGCCGCTTCGTCGTCCGCGAGCTGCTCCGCCGCGGCCACCGCGTCGTCGCCGTCGCCCGCCCGCGCAGCGGCGTCCGCGGCAAGAACTCCCCCGAGGAGGTCGTCTCCGACCTCGCCCCCGCCCGCGTCGTCTTCTCCGACGTCACCGACCCGGCCGCCCTCCTCGCGGACCTCTCGGGGTCGGTGTCGGGACACGGTACCCCCGTGCACGCCGCGGTCTGCTGCCTCGCGAGCCGCGGCGGCGGGGTGCAGGACTCGTGGCGCGTCGACTACCGCGCCACGCTCCACACCCTGCAGGCCGCGCGCAGCCTCGGCGCCGCCCACTTCGTGCTCCTCTCCGCCGTCTGCGTCCAGAAGCCGCTCCTCGAGTTCCAGCGCGCCAAGCTCAGGTTCGAGGCCGAGCTCGCCGCCGAGGCGGCCCGGGACCCGGCCTTCACCTACAGCGTCGTCCGCCCCACCGCCTTCTTCAAGAGCCTCGGCGGCCAGGTGGAGGCCGTCAAGAAGGGCAACCCCTACGTCATGTTCGGCGACGGCAAGCTCTGCGCCTGCAAGCCCATCAGCGAGGAGGACCTCGCCGCCTTCATCGCGGACTGCATCTCCGACCAGGAGAAGGCCAACAAGGTGCTTCCGATCGGAGGGCCGGGGAAGGCGCTCACGCCGCTGGAGCAAGGGGAGATGCTGTTCCGGCTGCTCGGGCGCGAGCCCAGGTTCGTCAGGGTGCCCATCCAGATCATGGATGGCGTCATCTGGGTGCTCGATGGACTGGCCAAGGTGTTCCCGGGGCTCGAGGATGCCGCCGAGTTCGGCAAGATTGGGAGGTACTACGCGTCGGAGAGCATGCTGGTGCTCGATCCGGAGACCGGGGAGTACAGCGACGAGAAGACGCCGAGCTATGGCAAGGACACGCTCGAGCACTTCTTCGAGAAGGTGATAAGGGAAGGAATGGCCGGGCAGGAGCTAGGCGAGCAGACCATCTTCTAGGCCTTCCAGCTTGAGCTTGTAAATTTTTTTTTTTTTTTTTTTTTGCCAAGAGTGTAGGGAGGTAAGTGAGACTTGTGAGTTTTGACACACATTCGTGTTTCCAACACAATATATATTTTTTAAAACCAAGACGTTAGAAGCGTCCGGCTTTAAATTAATAAAGCCACCAAACATCAAACAGAGTTTAAAGAGTATAGCAATACCAAAGCAGAGTATTCTGAAAAGCTTTGAAGCAGATGCAGTAGCAGAAGTTGAGAAAATGGATTTTTGTGTCTCCATTTCTAACCTGCTGCTACTGCTAGTGCTAGTGATCTACATTCACTCTCGTAACAGTTACTGCAGCCAGGATGCATCTATTAGCACAGGACTCATTTCATTAATCTCTTGGATGATCCACTGTCATGAACCTGAGGGATGGGAGGTGCAGTAATCCGTCGGGGATTCCTTCCACATCCCGGCAAGATGAAATTGACAGGTGGAAGAATAAAGGAGTTTGCAGATTAAAGGAGTTTCCTGAATGAAGAATAGTATTTGCTCACGTATACACATTCTCTCAACCTCAGGTGTCGTAGGCGAATGTGTTGGCCCAGACTCGACGCCGAGTACTTTCCGGCGACGGCAACAACCAACGACGAACGACGACGAAGCGAAGCAACACTGACTTCCAAACTTGGTTCCTGCCCCAAGCTGGCTCGAATCTCTCCTCATCGAAGCTAAACTAGCTAGCTAATCTCGCCGGATACACAACCCACGTACGCACGCAACAGAGGCTGGCTTGATTGCCAAAGGCTCGTCTCGAGCCTTGTTGATTTATCAAAACTGCTGCACACACGATCCGTTGACGGAC
Organism: Aegilops bicornis; assembly: GCA_021605145.1. NCBI lineage: Eukaryota > Viridiplantae > Streptophyta > Magnoliopsida > Poales > Poaceae > Aegilops > Aegilops bicornis. Next base: position 688,986,743 of record CM038674.1, read on the forward strand.
GATTTGCGCACGACATGATTAGAAGCCACACAGATCAAGGAAATGAGGCAATCCAATGGTCTAGGTGCTTGTCGTCTCTGAGCCGTGCACGAATCCGTCGTCTGCATAGCACTGCTGTTGATTTATTCCTTCAACTCACGGTCTTTACTTGGGTCTTGGGGCTACACATCGGTTCTTCCACTTGTAAAGGGGGAGGGGGGCCAGAGCCCCCTGCCATATCAGTGTTGGTGTACAAAATACAGATTTTGGTTAGTCCATTGATATGGGTTTTTTACTCATACTTTATGCGACGCAATTATTGCTATAAAATTCTCACACATAATTTGACTAGTGCGAATTCTGATTTCAGAGAACTATCGTTTAGTTGACGGTAATAAACTACTTTTTTTTGTAGAGACCTTCGAACACATATATAATAAGATAATGAGCACTAGCATCACCAGGCAGATGTTCTTGATCTCCAAGAAGTCCTAACTAATTGTCATATTGCCGTTTGGATCCAGCGGGTCGTAGGCGCTCCCTAGAACGCAGCACAGTACCAGCAACAACTTGAGCAATGCCACACGGCAGATTAAAAGTAAATTAAATTTATACACACTGATATCAAATTTATAATCCACAAATAGTAGACAAAATAAACAATTCAAGTGCAACTGCATCTCATGCTTCAAAATATGACAGTTCAGAAATATTTGGAAGAGAGAAGTGAATAAGGCAGTTCAAACCTTGCTGCCCCGGCCTGCCCGAACTACCCCCTCCTCTGAGTTGCTGTCACCCGAGCCTTCCCTCTAAGCTCCTCCCCCATCTGCTCTTCCCCGGCTCTGGCTGTGGGTGACCACGTCCCGCAACGCATCCATTAACCCATGCCTCTCCTCCATTAACGATGTCCCCGCCTCCGGCCAGGTCTTAGCGAGGCCTCACCGGGGACGTTGCGGCTGGCTGCGTCGCCTCCATCTCAACATCGAAACTTCATGCGCGTCTCGTCTTCTCTCTAGAAATCGGATTGATACCTATCACCTATGCCATTTTTGCGACTTACAAATAGCAAATGCAGAAGAAAAAAAAACTCCAGCGTAGGTTGCCATTTAAAAAAGTGAAGTGCATGGAAAATGTCGTGTTCCTTAAACATTTAGCTGGTACGCTAGTGGTCTAATCAATTTATAGAAGTTCTGGATTGTTATCATGTTGTCGATGGTACAAAATTCAGATATATTTTTTTTGCGAGAGAAACTTCCAATCTATTCACAAGGATCACTGTGATCAATAGTGGACTTGTCTCACCCTTCTTTTTAAGGCAATAGTCAAAGTTCTCACTCTTTTATTTTTAGTTTCTGGATTCTTCCTCTTTTTCTCGGTCGTTTTCTAGATCAACAACCTTGTATATTCTTTCACTTTGTTCTTGTCATATTCTGCTTAAAATATACGAAGGGCCGTGGGGCTTTTTGCCTCACAGTAAGGAGTAGAGAAAAACCTTTCTTGTGCAATTTTAGGCTGTGATCACGATCAACGGATAAAAAAGGGGGTTCCTCATGGGGTTATAGAATGGAAAATCCTAGTTAACCTTGTTTTTTTAGGAAACCTGTGAGCTTTATTAACTTGCTTCACAGCTACTCCCTCCGTCCCATAATATAAGAATGTTTTTGACACTAGTGTAATGTTAAAAACGTTTTTATATTATAGGACAGAGGGAGTAAATAGGTGGGGAAAACAGAGTTTACAAAGTAAGAAGTTCAATGTGGCAGAAGCAGAACATAGCACCACCCTGGGCTATCAGGGCAGCATGGGAAGCGAGCATGCATTCATTCAGAGTGTCAGCCGAAATTCGGAAGATTTCCCGTGCCTGCCTCGACAATTAGGTACGTACAGCAAGTAAATTGCAAGGAACATATGCCATATTTTACTGAAAAATTAGCTGATGCACCATATTGTCCGTGGTCGAATATTCAACTGTTTGTTTACGAATATAGTGCTAATGTGCTATATAACGATACTATTTGTTCATATTGTTTTGTTTTTCAAGCGTAGTAAAAGTTCTCTCTGTTTCATTTTGGTCTCTTTATTCCTTTAATTCGGTCACTTTTTCATGCAAAGTGACTAGGTAGCTTTTTTTGAGCAATTTTAGGCTGTGATTGTGACCCGACCGATGGTAAAAGGATTTTCCTTGATGCTGTACATAGTTTGAGTAAACAATATTGATGCATGGCGTTTTCTCAGGGAACAAAGTGACTAGGAAGTACTCCCTCCGTTCGAAATTACTTGTCACAAAAATGGATGTATCTACAACTAAAATACATCTAGATACATTCATTTGTTCGACGAGTAATTCCGAATGAAGGGAGTACATCCTTAATCGAAAAAACAATATTGTTTTCTCAGGGAACCCCGTTGGCTTCATTAAGTTTGATGGTCAGCTACAATCGTTGATAAAATTAGAGTTTAGAAATGGGAGTAGCATATAGCAACACCAAAACAGAGTAGCATGCAGATGCAGGGCGTCGGCCAAATCCTGTTCACCCCCAGGAATTCAGCAGGTGGTCTGTCTACTCCAGCGCTCCACATTTCAGTACGTACAACAGGCCGAGGTGGTCTGCACAGATGTTCAGACTTGAGAGAACTGCGTGCCGAGGCCGCGTCAGGAGTAGAGTGCATGTAAGTAGTTCAGAAAGAGGTGGCCTCCGTCCTCGTCGAGGCCATGGTGGTCAATGCCATGCCGGTGGAGAATCCTGCAGAGGGAAAGCTGCTGTGAGTTGTGAACTCGTGACCGAAGCACCAGAGAGACATGCAATTGCAGGATGCAGAATTTGTTCTTTCACAGAAGTTTTCTGTAGAAAATTTTATTCCAGACGAGACAAGTATGCTTCAGATCATTTAACACATCTCAATTCTCTGATTCTGAGGCTATCTCCTCGCTTTCAAACAAACACTAAAAGCTGATGCAGTAGCAAAAGTTCAGCATATGGTTCCTGGTGCCTTCATTTGTGTCCTAAAGCTTGTGGTCTGTATTCACTCTCGTCACAAGTACTGCAGTCAGGATTAGCACACCTTCGCTAATCGTTTCTGACAAATCTGAAGTTGTGTTCTGATAAGAAAATAGGCAGTTTTCCGATTAAATTAATCCATGAATAAATCATGAGCATGACATGAACAGCATTGATAACATACTGATTACGATCTAACAAAGCATGTACTACGCATATAGTAGAAACAACTACGCATATCGCTAGTATCGCTACAACAGATAGAAACACGAGAGGGATAAGCGATGTATACCCTCCAATCGGCCATGCAGTGGTGGTGGCGGTGTGACAGCAGCCGGCATCCTCGGCGGCCTTCTTGTCGGCCTCGGCCTTCTCGGTGGCGGCACGGTCGGCGTCGGTCGACATGATGATGATGAATGTAAGCGGCGATCGGCGTAGTCGCTACCAAAAACCTAATCGCCTCTCTCCCGTGATGATCCGGAGAGGCGTGGTTTCGAGGCCTGCTCTCCCGTCAACCGTGTCTGCGGTGAACGGGAGTCGCCAGCGGCGGCAGCAGAGGAACAATGCGGGTGTGGGCGGAGATGCGTTACTTCGTGGCGGCTAGGGTTGGCGGCGCCCACATATATAAGCGCTGACGCTGCGGGCTGAACCCACGTCCAAGTCGGTAGCCCACGATCCGACGTCTCAGATCGTGGCCCCACCTGTCAAAGACTCTCCGTTCCTGACCGGCAAAAAGAAGCGCATAGGAGCGAGCTCGGCTCGGCTCAATCCCGCAACCCGCGGCGCGTCGTGGCGAGCGGAGGAGGAGGAGTGCGCGAGGGCCTCATCTCTTCTCAAGCTCCAATAGCATGAGGGAGAGAGTCCCTTATAAACCACTCCAACTCTCCTTCCACTTCCAAGGTGGGACTAAACTTCCCACCACCTTGTCATGCCACCTACATGGGCCTTTAGAGATTAAATCTGAAATTGTCATATGGGCTCTAGGCCCATCTCATATTTCAACAATCCCCACCAGATCTCAGGGGCCCGGTTGTCCTTTGTTCCAAACACTGCTTGATATACCAAAGATCTCGGTGGAGACCGATTAAGGTTGAGCTCCACCTAGACCAAGTAGTTACACTCCTTCACAACCGAACAATGGACTATGCCTTGAATTGTCGGGCTTACGCCAAGAAGTTTCACCACAAGTCTCACTGACACGAGGCTGCCAAGGCCGACCCCTCGGGTGGAGCATATTAGTCACACTCTGGCCTGTTCATGAGCTTGCTAGAGATCACCCCAATCTCATAGACTGTGACCAGCAATCGAGCTCATATAGGTGTGTTCCTCCAAAGATCGCTCAGAGATAGCATCTTGCTTATGCATATAAGCCTTGGAACACATTAAGACAAGAGTCATCCTTCCATACAGTTTCGAAGTATTGCATCTCCAACGGAGTGGGTTAGTAAAATTACTTTCCTCGATTCACCACCGCTTGTTTTCCCTGTGTCCTACTTCACGGGATCTCCGATCACATAGGTTGGGTTACTACCATGGCAACTTATGTGGGTCTCATACCCATCTCCCTTGATGCGCTATCTATCACAACACGTGATAGCCCTTTAGTGAAAGGATCTGCCAGATTCTTAGCCGCTTGGATATAATCCAACGCTATCACTCCGGAGTTTCTCAATTTTCTCGACAGCTTTCAATCTCATTCTTATGTGTTTGTTGGACTTCATGTTGTCCTTTGAACTCTTCACCTTGACAATAACTGTTTGATTGTCACAGTTCATAAGGATGGCCGGAACCGGCTTTTCAACTCTTGGCAAGTCCATCAATAGATCTCGAAGCCATTCGCTTCGCCACCCGATGTGTCTAATGCTGTTAATTCTGCTTCCATTGTCGATCTTGTTAAGATCGCTTGCTTGCAAGACTTCCAGAAACAGCACCACCTCCAAGAGTAAACATATACCCAGTTGTGGCCTTCATCTCATCAAAGATCGAGATCCAATTCGCATCACTATACCCTTCAAGTACCGACGGATATCCGGTATAGTGTAGTCCATAGTTCATAGTACCTTTCAGGTAACGCATAACTCTCTCAAGAGCACGCCAATGTACATCACCCGGTTTGGAAACAAATCGGCTCAGTTTGCTAATAGCAAATGCGATGTCAGGCCTCGTTAAGCTCGCTAGATACCGGAGTGAACCAACAATCTGAGAGTATCTCAATTGATCTATAGCTGTGCCTTTTGACTTTCGAATCAAAGCACACTAGAATCATATGGTGTTTGAGATGGTTTGCAGTCCGAATATCCAAAACGACTCAACACCTTCTCAACATAATGGGATTGCGTATGTAATCCCACCCTCATCATCTCTCAAAAGCTTGATGTTCAAGATAACATCAGCCACTCCAAGATCCTTCATCTCAAAGTTACGAGACAGAAAGACTTAACCTCCTCGATCAACTTGAGATTAGTCCCAAATATCGATATGTCATCAACATACAAACACAGATAACTCCTTCGCCCCCACCATAGCGATAGTATACACATTTGTCGGCCTCATTAACAACAAAGCCAACAGATGTCAACGTTTCATTAAACTTGTCATGCCATTGCTTAGGCGCTTGTCTCAGGCCATACAAAGATTTCACCAACTTACACACCTTTCCTTCCTGACCATCCAACACAAAGCCATCAGTCGTTGCATATAGATTTCCTCCTTTAGCTCTCCGTTCAGAAAGCCGTCTTAACATCCATCCGATGAATGAGAAGACCGTGTGAGGCCGCCAACGAGAGTAATACTCGAATGGTGGTCGGCCCCGCCACGGTGAATACGTGTCGAAGAAATCTTCTTCTTCTTCTGGGCATAGCCCTTGGCCACAAGCCTAGCCTTGTACTTTTCTATTGTACCGTCAGCCTAAGCTTCTTCTTGAACACCCACTTGCATCCCAATGGTTTGCAACCATAAGGACGTTCAAGAAGCTCCCAAGTCCCGTTAGCCATGATGGAATCCATCTCGCCACGGACCGCATCCTTCCAATGAGTCAGCTTACGGAGATGCATATGCTTCAAATAGAAGTGGGATTATCCTCCACGAGGTATATGAAGAAATCATCACCAAAGGTCTTTACAGTCCTTTGTCTCTTGCCCCTACCAAGGGATTCCTCATTATCCTCCTCGTGATTTTCATCATGTGTTTGATTATAATATTCCATCGAATGGCAGGTTCAGAGTCTCCTCAGATTCCTGTCTAGAAGTGCTTTGTACATCTCTCATGGGGAAAATGTCCTCAAAGAATGTATCGTCTTTAGACTCCATAATTTTACCGACCTTCATGTCATGTACCTCAGATTTCACTACTAGAAATCTATAGCCAACACTATTCACAACAGAGCCCAAATTAACACAGTCCACGGTCTTTGGTCCAAGCTTACGCTTTTTGGGGATCGGCACATTAACTTTCGCCAAGCAGCCCCAAGTTCGTAAGTACGAGAGTGTTGTCCTTCTCTTGGTCCACTTCTCATAAGGAGTGATCTCGTTATCCTTTTTCGGAACTTTATTCAGACATGACATGATGTCATTATAGCCTCCCCCCACCATGCCTTGGATAAACCCGACGTATCTAACATGGCGTTAACCAAATCAGTTAGAGTACGGTTTTTCCGCTCGGTAACCCCGTTTGACTGGGGTGAGTAGGGAGGCGTCCTCTCGTGAATAATACCGTGTTCCGCACATAAGGCATCAAACTCTTTCGAGAAGTACTCTCCACCACGATCTGACCGGACTCGTTTAATTTTCTTTTCAAGTTGATTCTCAACTTCTGCCTTATAGATTTTGAAGTAGTGTAGAGCCTCATCTTTAGTATTTAATGATACACATAGCAATATCTAGTGGAATCATCTATCAAAGTCATGAAATATTTCTTTCCACCTTTAGTCAACACACCATTCATCTCACAAAGATCGTAATGTATGAGTTCCAGTGGCGTAAGTGTCTCTCCTCTCACGCCTTGTGAGGCTTGCGAGGTTGTTTAGATTGTACACACGAATGACACTTAGAACCTTTGGCTAAAGTGAAACTCGGATTAAATTCGATTTTGCTAGCCGCGTCATAACACCGAAACTAATGTGACAAAGACGTGAATGCCATACTTCAGATTCATTAACACTCAAATGAATATTGTTCACGACTTTATTACATAGATCTGCAAGAGAAAGGCGGAACATGCCTCCGCATTCATAACCCTTTCCAACAAATAGTCAATATTTCAGAACAACTAATTTATTAGACTCGAATACCAACTTAAACCCTTCTCTACATAGAAGGGAGCCACTAACTAGGTTCTTCTTGATGGCGGGACATGTCAGACGCGTTCTTCAACAACGATCCTGCCTCAAGTAAACTTCAGATCGACCGTGCCAACACCAAGAACAGAAGCACTCGCGCCATTCCCCATCAAGACGGACCCGTGACTGTGGCTCCGGTAAGAAGAAAACAATGAAATGTCAAGACACACATGAACACCTGCACTGTTTCGACCCACCAATCGGTGGACGGCCAAACCGAAAATACAGCAAATAAATTACCGTACCGGATGCACCACTCTCATTGTTGCTCACAATCATATTGACAGACTTGGAGTCCTGCCCTTGCTTCTTGTACTTGTTTGGGCACTTGTTGGCCCAATGTTCCAAATGAACCACAAGTAAAGCAGCCCTCATCCTTCTTGTTCTTCTTGAAGGTCTTCTTACCCTTCTTCTTAAAGTCGGCACTCTGTTGGACACCGTTCTTTCCCTTGGGCTTGTGGAACTGGAGTTCTTCCGATGCACCATATTGGCCATGAAGTTCCTTCGACCCCTTTTTCCGCGGCAGTCCTTTGCCCTTGAATTCTGCTCAACACTCGGATGGCCAATGACATCCTCCACAGAGAATTCACGCCTCGATGTTTCAGAGTGGTGGCAAAGTTCCTCCAGGAATTGGGAAGCTTAGCGATTATGCAGCCCGCGACAAACTTGCTCGGTAACTCGCACTTAAGAAGCTCAAGCTCCTTAACAATGCATATTATCTCATGAGCCTGCTCCAATACAGACGGTTTTCAACCATCTTGTAATCGTGGAACTGCTCTATAATATACATCTCGCTCCCAGCCGGCAGCCCCGAACTTAGATTCGGCGCCTCCCACAAGTCCTTGGCAGACCGCACATGTAAATATGCATCAACCAGCTTATCTCCAATCACGCTCGTAACTGCCCCGAGGAACACCACGGTGGCCTCCTTAAACGCCTTCTCCTGTTCAGAGCAATCGTTCCTATGGAGTCACACCGCGACCTGTAACACGTTCATGGCCGTGAGCCATAAGGTGGTTTTAGTCCGCCAACGCTTAAAGTACGCCCCGTAAACGGTGACGGTTTCAGCAGCAAAGAAGAAACCAGAATTCAAAAACTCCTACACACATTAGGTTTTTGGATTGATAAGAAAATAGGCAGTTTTCCGATTAAATTAATCCATGAATAAATCATGAGCATGACATGAACAGCATTGATAACATACTGATTACGATCTAACAAAGCATGTACTACGACATAGTAGAAACATCTACGCATATCGCTAGTATCGCTACAACAGATAGAAACACGAGAGGGATAAGCGATGTATACCCTCCAATCGGCCATGCAGTGGTGGTGGCGGTGACGGCAGCCGCGGCATCCTCGGCGTTTTCTTGTCGGCCTCGGCCTTCTCAACAAGCGGCACGGTCGGCGTCGGTCGACATGATGATGATGAATGAGCGAAGCGGCGATCGGCGTAGTCGCTACCCAAAAACCTAATCGCCCCTCTCCCGTACAGGATCCGGAGAGGGGGGGTTTCAGAGGCCTGCTCTCCCGTCAACCGTGTACGCGGTGAACGGGACGGAGTCGCCGGCGGCAGCAGCAGCAGAGGAATAATGCGGGTGTGGAGGCGGAGATGCGTTCTGTTTCGTGGTGGCTAGGGTTGGCAGCGCCCCACATATATAGGCGCCGCTGTGGGCTGAACCCACGTCCAAGTCGGTAGCCCACGATCCGACGCCTCAGATCGTGGCCCCACCTGTCAAAGACTCTCCGTTCTCGACCGGCAAAGAAGCGCATAGGAGCGAGCTCGGCTCGGCTCAATCCCGCAACCCGCGGCGCGTCGTGGCGAGCGGAGGAGGAGGAGTGCGCGAGGGCCTCATCTCTTCTCAAGCTCCAATAGCATGAGGGAGAGAGTCCCTTATAAACCACTCCAACTCTCCTTCCACTTCCAAGGTGGGACTAAACTTCCCACCACCTTGTCATGCCACCTACATGGGCCTTTAGAGATTAAATCTGAAATTGTCATATGGGCTCTAGGCCCATCTCATATTTCAACAATCCCCCACCAGATCTCAGGGGCCCAGTTTGTCCTTTGTTCCAAACACTGTTTGATATACCAAAGATCTCGGTGGAGACCGATTAAGGTTGAGCTCCACCTAGACCAAGTAGTTACACTCCTTCACAATCGAACAATGGACTATGCCTTGAATTGTCGGGTTTACGTCAAGAAGTTTCACCACAAGTCTCACTGACACGAGGCTGCCAAGGCCGACCCCTCGGGTGGAGCATATTAGTCACACTCTGGCCTGTTCATGAGCTTGCTAGAGATCACCCCAATCTCATAGACTGTGACCAGCAATGAGCTCATATAGGTGTGTTCCTCCAAAGATCGCTCAGAGGATAGCATCTAGCTTATGCATATAAGCCTTGGAACACATTAAGACAGTAGTCATCCTTCCATACAGTTTCCGAAAGTATTGCATCTCCAACGGAGTGGGTTAGTAAAATTACTTTCCTCAGTTCACCACTGGCTTGTTTTCCTGTGTCCTACTTCACGGGATCTCCGATCACATAGGTTGGAGTTACTACCATGGCAACTTATGTGGGTCTCATACCCATCTCCCTTGATGCGCTATCTATCACAACACGTGATAGCCCTTTAGTGAAAGGATCTGCCAGATTCTTAGCCGCTTTGGATATAATCCAACGCTATCACTCCGGAGTTTCTCAATTTTCGACAGCTTTCAATCTCATTCTTATGTGTTTGTTGGACTTCATGTTGTCCTTTGAACTCTTCACCTTGACAATAACTGTTTGATTGTCACAGTTCATAAGGATGGCCGGAACCGCTTTTCAACTCTTGGCAAGTCCATCAATAGATCTCCAAGCCATTCTGCTTCGCCACCCGATGTGTCTAATGCTGTTAATTCTGCTTCCATTGTCGATCTTGTTAAGATCGTTTGCTTGCAAGACTTCCAGAAACAGCACCACCTCCAAGAGTAAACATATACCCGCCAGTTGTGGCCTTCATCTCATCAAGATCGAGATCCAATTCGCATCACTATACCCTTCAAGTACCGACGGGTATCCGGTATAGTGTAGTCCATAGTTCATAGTACCTTTCAGATAACGATAACTCTCTCAAGAGCACGCCAATGTACATCACCCGTTTGGAAACAAATCGGCTCAGTTTGCTAATAGCAAATGCGATGTCGAGCCTCGTTGCGCTAAGCTGAATCTTTGGAGTGAACCAACAATCTGAGAGTATCTCAATTGATCTATAGCTGTGCCTTTTGACTTTCGAATCAGCACACTAGAATCATATGGTGTTTGAGATGGTTTGCAGTCCAATATCCAAAACGACTCAACACCTTCTCAACATAATGGGATTGCGTAGTGTAATCCCACCCTCATCATCTCTCAAAAGCTTGATGTTCAAGATAACATCAGCCACTCCAAGATCCTTCATCTCAAAGTTCTCGAGACAGAAAGACTTAACCTCCTCGATCAACTTGAGATTAGTCCCAAATATCAAGATGTCATCAACATACAAACACAGATAACTCCTTCGCCCCCACCATAGCGATAGTATACACATTTGTCGGCCTCATTAACAACAAAGCCAACAGATGTCAACGTTTCATTAAACTTGTCATGCCATTGCTTAGGCGCTTGTCTCGTGCCATACAAAGATTTCACCAACTTACACACCTTTCCTTCCCGACCATCCAACACAAAGCCATCAGCTGTTGCATATAGATTTCCTCCTTTAGCTCTCCGTTCAGAAAGCCGCCTTAACATCCATCTCGATGAATGAGAAGACCGTGTGAGGCCGCCAACGAGAGTAATACTCGAATGGTGGTCGCCGCCACGGTGAATACGTGTCGAAGAAATCTTCTTCTTCTTCTCGGGCATAGCCCTTGGCCACAAGCCTAGCCTTGTACTTTTCTATTGTACCGTCAGCCTAAGCTTCTTCTTGAACACCCACTTGCATCCCAATGGTTTGCAACCATAAGGACGCTCAAGAAGCTCCCAAGTCCCGTTAGCCATGATGGAATCCATCTCGCTACGGACCGCATCCTTCCAAAGAGTCACTCGGAGATGCATATGCTTCTGAAATAGAAGTGGGATTATCCTCCACGAGGTATATGAAGAAATCATCACCAAAGGTCTTTACAGTCCTTTGTCTCTTGCCCCTACCAAGGGATTCCTCATTATCCTCCTCGTGATTTTCATCATGTGTTTGATTATAATATTCCATCGAATGGCAGGTTCAGAGTCTCCTCAGATTCGTGTCTAGAAGTGCTTTGTACATCTCTCATGGGGAAAATGTCCTCAAAGAATGTAGCGTCTTTAGACTCCATAATTGTACCGACCTTCATGTCGGTACCTCAGATTTCACTACTAGAAATCTATAGCCAACACTATTCACAGCGTAGCCCAAATTAACACAGTCCACGATCTTTGGTCCAAGCTTACGCTTTTTGGGGATCGGCACATTAACTTTCGCCAAGCAGCCCCAAGTTCGTAAGTACGAGAGTGTTGTCCTTCTCTTGGTCCACTTCTCATAAGGAGTGATCTCGTTATCCTTTGTCGGAACTTTATTCAGGACATGACATGATGTCATTATAGCCTCCCCCCACCATGCCTTGGATAAACCCGACGTATCTAACATGGCGTTAACCAAATCAGTTAGAGTACGGTTTTTCCGCTCGGTAACCCCGTTTGACTGGGGTGAGTAGGAAGGCGTCCTCTCGTGAATAATACCGTGTTCCGCACAGAAGGCATCAAACTCTTTCGAGAAGTACTCTCCACCACGATCTGACCGGACTCGTTTAATTTTCTTTTCAAGTTGATTCTCAACTTCTGCCTTATAGATTTTGAAGTAGTGTAGAGCCTCATCTTTAGTATTTAACAGATACACATAGCAATATCTAGTGGAATCATCTATCAAAGTCATGAAATATTTCTTTCCACCTTTAGTCAACACACCATTCATCTCACAAAGATCGTAATGTATGAGTTCCAAGGCGCCAAGTGTCTCTACTCTGCTGCCTTGTGAGGCTTGCGAGGTTGTTTAGATTGTACACACGAATGACACTTAGAACCTTTGGCTAAAGTGAAACTCGGGATTAAATTCGATTTTGCTAGTCACGTCATAACACCGAAACTAATGTGACAAAGACGTGAATGCCATACTTCAGATTCATTAACACTCAAATGAATATTGTTCACGACTTTATTACATAGATCTGCAAGAGAAAGGCGGAACATGCCTCCGCATTCATAACCCTTTCCAACAAATAGTCCATATTTCGTAACAACTAATTTATTAGACTCGAATACCAACTTAAACCCTTCTCTACATAGAAGGGAGCCACTAACTAGGTTCTTCTTGATGGCGGGACATGCTGCACGTTCTTCACTGCACGATCCTGCCGAAGTAAACTTCAGATCGACCGTGCCAACACCAAGAACAGAAGCACTCGCGCCATTCCCCATCAGTACGGACCCGTGACCTGTGGCCTGGTAAGAAGAAAACAATGAAATGTCAACACACATGAACACCTGCACTGTGTCGACCCACCAATCGGTGGGACGGCCAAACCGAAAATACAGCAAATAAATTACTGCACCGGATGCACCACTCTCATTGTTGCTCACAATCATATTGACAGACTTGGAGTCCTGCCCTTGCTTCTTGTACTTGTTTGGGCACTTGTTGGCCCAATGTTCCAGCCGAACCACAAGTAAAGCAGCCCTCATCCTTCTTGTTCTTCTTGAAGGTCTTCTTACCCTTCTTCTTAAAGTCGGCACTCTGTTGGACACCGTTCTTTCCCTTGGGCTTGTGGGAACTGGAGTTCTTCTGATGCACCATATTGGCCACGAAGTTCCTTCGACCCTTTTCCGTATGCGAGTCCTTTGCCCTTGAATTCTGCTCAACACTCAGATGGCCAATGACATCCTCCACAGAGAATTCACGCCTCGATGTTTCAGAGTGGTGGCAAAGTTCCTCCAGAATTGGGAAGCTTAGCGATTATGCAGCCCGCGACAAACTTGCCCGGTAACTCGCACTTAAGAAGCTCAAGCTCCTTAACAATGCATATTATCTCATGAGCCTGCTCCAATACAGGACGGTTTTCAACCATCTTGTAATCGTGGAACTGCTCTATAATATACATCTGCTTCCCAGCGTCGGCAGCCCCGAACTTAGATTCGGCGCCTCCCACAAGTCCTTGGCAGACCGCACATGTAAATATGCATCAACCAGCTTATCTCCAATCACGCTCAGAACTGCCCGAGGAACACCACGGTGGCCTCCTTAAACGCCTTCTCCTGTTCAGGAGCAATCGTTCCTATAAGTCACACCGCGACCAGAACACGTTCATGGCCGTGAGCCATAAGGTGGTTTTAGTCTCCGCTAACGCTTAAAGTACGTCCCGTAAACGGTGACGGTTTCAGCAAAGAAGAAACCAGAATTCGAAAAACTCCTACACACATTAGGTTTTTGGATTGATAAGAAAATAGGCAGTTTTCCGATTAAATTAATCCATGAATAAATCATGAGCATGACATGAACAGCATTGATAACATACTGATTACGATCTAACAAAGCATGTACTACGCATATAGTAGAAACATCTACGCATATCGCTAGTAATCGCTACAACAGATAGAAACACGAGAGGGATAAGCGATGTATACCTCCAATCGGCCATGCGGTGGTGGTGGCGGTGACAGCAGCCGCGGCATCCTCGGCGGCCTTCTTGTCGGCCTCGGCCTTCTCGGCGGCACGGTCGGGCGTCGGTCGACATGATGATGATGAATGAAGCGGCGATCGTAGTCGCTACCCAAAACCTAATCGCCTCTCCCCGCATGTGATCCGGAGAGGCGTGGTTTCGAGGTTCGCTCTCCCGTCAACCGTGTCTGCGGTGAACGGGACGGAGTCGCCGGCGGCAGCAGCAGCAGAGGAACAATGCGGGTGTGGAGGCGGAGATGCGTTCTGTTTTCGTGGCGGCTAGGGTTGGCAGCGCCCCACATATATAGGCGCGGCCGCGCGTGGGCTGAACCCACGTCCAAGTCGGTAGCCCACGATCCGACGTCTCAGATCGTGGCCCCACCTGTCAAAGACTCTCCGTTCCTGACCGGCAAAAAGAAGCGCATAGGAGTGAGCTCGGCTCGGCTCAATCCCACAACCCGCGGCGCGGCGCGGCGAGCGGAGGAGGAGGAGTGCACGAGGGCCTCATCTCTTCTCAAGCTCCAATAGCATGAGGGAGAGAGTCCCTTATAAACCACTCCAACTCTCCTTCCACTTCCAAGGTGGGACTAAACTTCCCACCACCTTGTCATGCCACCTACATGGGCCCTTAGAGATTAAATCTGAAATTGTCATATGGGCTCTAGGCCCATCTCATATTTCAACATGTTCTTCTGTTCTTAAATTATATGTGCACTAAGAGGGTGTTTGTTTCCAGGGACTTAATGGCTTAGGGACTTAAAAAAGCCCTATAAGTCCCATCTAAACCAAACAGGAGGGACTTAAAGTGGGCATTTGGGACTTAGGAAATAAGACTCTCAAAGAGGGACTTATAGAGACTTATAGTTGTAATATGGTCTTATAGGGACTTATAAATCCCAGGAACCAAACATGTAAGGACTTTTTAGGGACTTGGGACTTATAAGTTGGGACTAAGAAAAGTCCTAAGACTTATGAACCAAACATGGCCCAAGAAGCCAACAAACTGGTGCCGAAATTGCCAGTCGTTCCGACGAAGCTCGTTCCTTTATTGAAGGCGTCGCCGCAACTCACGCTGCCCGGCGTGTTGCTCTAGGGGAAACTCCGATCCTTGGGTCGGGCGGTGACGGCGTTTCGGTGTCGTAACCTTCCTGTTGGCACCGGCTTGAAGCCCACAGAACGTTGTATGTAGCTTCTTCTCCTCGCGGTGGCGTGTTCACGGTTGAGGCCCCGGTGGCTCTTGTAGTGCTAGGGTTGGTGTTGCTGCGTTCAGCGCCTATGTATCCTGCCTTGGGTGTGTGCGTGTGTGTTTGTGGCGTGTGTTGTACTGAGTTGTTGGTGATCTGTGCTTTATATATAAAGCGGGGCGAAAGCCTTTTTTGATAATTGCCAGTCGTTCAAGCTATCGCTCTCGCGGCCTTGATCGACGCCTCATTCAATGCAATACTAATTATGGCCATGGCACAGGGGGAGCTTTGATGTGAAAGTGAGTGCTCATTAGTCGTGTCCAAACAAGACAATTGACATGAGCTATAAATAGTACAAATACCCATGGGCTGGGGCTTGTTTGTGATAACCGCAATCTGACAATAGTACAAACCGTTTAATACAAAGGAGTACACAACAATC
Organism: Aegilops bicornis; assembly: GCA_021605145.1. NCBI lineage: Eukaryota > Viridiplantae > Streptophyta > Magnoliopsida > Poales > Poaceae > Aegilops > Aegilops bicornis. The sequence goes on from CM038674.1 coordinate 689,002,401, forward strand.
GCACATTTGTTGGTTCAATCAAACAAATAAAAATACAGACATTGAAGACGAAGTTTATCAACCATAGATTAGGTTGCGTGGTATTTGTTCTTCTAACGAGAGAGCATACTGCAGGATATGATTGTAACGCTCATCTCTGCTGTTCGAAGATTAATTACCGACCAAGGAATGTGACCTGCAAAAAGTGGTGTACTGTAATCTCTGGTACTAGAATCAAAGAGAGTTAATGTGATGGGCAGACGAGGGAAGAGGGGGGCAGCGTTACCTCGCATCCTTTCTGCCTCAGTGCTTCTGCCGTGCTGTCGCTCAAACATTTTCCCCCTGGCAGGTGCAGTAATCTGAGGGATGGAAGGTGCAGTAATCCATCCGGGATCTCATACCTCGTCATGCCCGATTTAAATGACAGGCAGAATAGCTTTGGCATTGTCCCAACCTCCATCGTCCACTTAAAGGAACAGCAATCAAGTAGTAACTCTTGCAGACGAGGGAACCCTTGGGCACCGAAAGACATTGTTTCGGGAAAATAAAGATGCAATTGCAGCACCACAAGACAAGGGAGCATCTCCAGGATTGGCATCGGGTCTTTTTCCGTTTCGTCATTAATAGCGATCATATGAAGCTCCCGCAGGGTTTGTAGAATTTGCACATGCCTTGGTAGAGAAATACGACGAAGATATGCATATCTTAGAGTAGGTATATCCCAGAGGGAGCTTGATACATGTACAGTTACATTTATAGTTTGCAGATAAAGGAGTTTCCTGATTGAAGAAGGAACCATCACCCCTTCTCCACATCGTATCAAAGTCAGGTTCCGTAAGTGAACGCACCCGCCAATTACCTCGTATAAATTTGGTACGTTCGAGTTCTCAACATGAAGAACTCTTAGGGACCTTAACTTCGGAAAAGGTATTGATGAAAGTCCAAAGCCAAACAAAGCTCTGAGATTAGGTGGTGCCTGTAAGATCTGCCCACTCAAGTTTTGGAAAGAAGAACGATAGAATATCTGGTTATGAGATGTTGATGCGCCAGCTTGTCCTGCATTTCGTTAGAGTTCATATATATGTCAGCAAAAAGCCACACGCACACATTATGTGGGTAATTAATGTATTTAAGAAACTGTATACAGATTCATTAACCAGGGGAAGGTAGCTCACCACTAGTAGTATCATAGATGACATCAATGAAACAATCTTGTCTTGCTTTTTCTATGCACCAGTCACGTATGATATCATGAATCCTTATTTCCTCAATCCACCCATGTATATTGCTTGTTCTGAAAACTTGCACCAAGCTTCTTTGAGCCAACTCAGTTACATACATACGAGCTGTTTTTTCTAAGGTATGCTTTGGTGTATATGGAATGAAGCCTTCTGCTATCCACAGATTAATAAGAGCTGACACAGATATTATGTAATCCTCGGGAAAAATAGCAAAATAGAGCACACAAGATTTTAAATAGTGATTTGGTAGGTCCTTGTAACTACGAGCAATTATGCCTCGCATCATCTGTGTGTCATTGGTTGATGGCCAACATAGTAGCACATCAGACCAGGCTTGTGTGTTGAGGTTCTTTGATAGGTAACCCCCTAAGACTGCAAGTGCAAGTGGTAATCCACCACATTTCCTTGTAAGCTTTCTTCCCAATTCTTCATATTTATCCAGATCACGTATGCCTGATATTTTGTATGAAGGTAAAGCTTTGCTCCTAAAAAGTAACCAACTTTTCTCTTCATCTAAACTCCTCAAAGCATGAATATGGGTTGGCATTTCAACATGGTTGGCAACATCTTCTTTTCTTGTGGTTAGCAGTACTCTGCTATAGTTAGCTGCATCTGGAAAGGCCTTGATTGTTCTATTTATTTTCTCCCATGTGTCTGTTTCCCACACATCATCAAGAACTAGCAAGTATCTTTTCTGGATGAGGATATCATGAATCTTCTTTCCCACCTCATACTCATTCATGTCATCAAATTTTCTAGACTGGCCTTCATCACTTGATATTTGCTTCAAAATCTCCTTTAGTAAATCAATGACCTCGAACTTCTGAGATACAGTAACCCAAACAAGTTCCTCAAAGTGTTGTTTGACTTGAGATGCAGTGTATACTTTTCTAGCAAGTGTGGTTTTTCCTGCCCCGCCCATGGCAACTATGGAGACAACACTAAGCATTTCTTCTCCCTCAACTAACTTACCCAGTATTTCTTCGTACTCCTTCTCAAAACCAACCATGACAACATCATCATTGCGCATAAGGCTAAGGTCATAATCTTCTAGAGACTCATCCACAACATCACTATCAAAGTTGATTTTCAAGCGTTCTACTCTCTGAAATATCTCACTGAGCTTCCTTCTTACACGTTGAATTTCAACACCAACTTTATGAAGGGTAACCAAGTCACTCGGTAAGTGAGCATACCTTGATATTGTACCCATGAAACCCTTTTTTATGTTATTTCTTTTCTTCATGTAATCTGCAGCTTCAATAACATTCTCGGCCTCATAAGCAGCATCCCTGATCTGGCTCATTAAGATAGTAACTGTTGCATTTCCAGATCTCCGTTTGCTTTCGGCGTCTTTGAGGTAGCCCTGCAGCGGCATCAACTCATCTTTCAAAAAGGCCACTTCAAGGGTGACCCCACATAAGAGACTGGTCTCCCAAACAGCAAGATTGTTCACGTTCCCAAGAACGATGCGAACAGCGGACTCGGCCATCGTTCTTTGCCAAAAATCAACCTGGCGTGAGCAAGAATAAGTGAGCAGTTGCTTTACCCACAAAAAAAAAGAAATTGCAGAGAGAGAGAGAGAGGGAGAGAGAGAGAAAGAGGGAGAGAGAGAGAGAGAGAGAGTAACCAAGGGGATCGGGCGATGGAGCACGCTGCCTTGTCCACTTCAGTGCACCACTCCCCTCATCCAATCTGTCGGGAGGCGGCTTGTGTAGACTGCAGACCGCAATGGATGGGAGCGGCGGAGGAGGCTGTGGCGTGAAAGAGATCGTCGGTCGCCGGTGGTGTATGTGGTTGGTTTAGGGGCACGACCAGACACGTTGTGAGTCAACAAGGCCTCAGTGGAGGCAGAGGCATGTAAATTTACAGGCACAGGCCTGTAAATACACTGGCGATCAACCTGGCGAGAGCAAGAAGCCAAGAACAATAAGTAGGCTGTGTGTGTGCGCGTGTCAGCGTGTGTCTGTCTGTGTGTGTGTGTGAGAGAGAGAGAGAGAGAGAGAGAGAGAGAGAGAGACTCATGTAGGGGATTGGAGGGTGCCGCCTTCTTGGCCAGTCCACCGAGCACCGGAGGAGGCTGTGTTGCGACGGCGATTGCCGGCGATGTATGTGGTTTAGGGACACTGCCAGAACGTGTTGTGAGCCATGGTTTCCGAGGAGGGGCCTTGGAGGGAGCTTGGCTATATCAAAGCGTCCTTTCAGCAGTTTGTTGGCCGTGGATAGCGGCTTGTGCATAAACTAACGGCTCAAGCGTACTGAATTCGACGATTTTGGTTTGTTAATAAGATGGCCGCATGCATCATCATGATGCAGAGACCGAGGGTACACCTTCATTTCCAAAAAAAAGCATACTGAATAATATGACGCTTGAAACAGCCCAATTCACTTATTCTATTTCATTTCTGAGACATGTAGCGCAAATTTTCCTGACAAATGACAATAATTAAGTGATTTATATGAGCTGTGATCTAGCTGTGAATGAGTCATGCATGGTTTCTGCGTAAAAAAATTTGGTGCTTGATTGGATCGAGTAGGCAAAGCATGTGAGTTTATAATGCTTGAACACACATGAATGGGTCAAGGTCTTTGCCTAGCAAAAACAATACGGTGGTTGATGGGAGCAAGCTACCAAACATGTGATTTAACGGCCGGCCTTAATTAATTATGGTTCAAACGAACTAATAGTTGGCAGGCTGACTCTTGTCTTACCATTACTAATTACTGTAGATTGTAGGCTCCACACTGACATGAGGAATAGGAGTGAATTGCATCACATTGACGCCTAGATTTGCAGAAAACACTGCTTTACGGATTTGGGACAAAAAAATACTGATTTTTAGTCTAATCTTTGGCAAAAAGCACCAATCGGTAGCTTAGGCCGTTTTAACCGTGATTATGATATGTGGGTCCCGCATTTGATGACATGGCCTAAAGTTACACGTTAGACATTATTTAATGAGGGATTTTCTAGATTTACAAAGCAGTCCCTGTAATTTTATATGAACACCCTTCAATCAAAACAAAAGAAATCAACTTCATCCATGGATTTGGGCTGCCCAAACAGCCGAGCAGAGTAGCAGCAAGCCGGCCTTGGGTGATGGGTCTCGTCGCCGGAACGCGAGCAGAGGCCACGCCCGCGGCACAAGGGCATACTCAAGGCGCAGGGGAGCCTGCTGTCGCGGACGTCGAGCAAGGGTGCCAGAGGCATGGGCCCGAGGCGCGGTGTGCAACCCGACCTCGGCGCCGCAGCTCGCCGACAGCAGAAGCGAACCCCCTGCCGAACTTGGCAGCTAGGAGGGCGCGGGTCTCCTACAGCTCAGGCATGTCCGTGTAGACGAGCCCCGCCGCCGTCTCACGCAGCTCCTCGGCCTCGGGCCACTCCCGTTGCGCGTCGAACTTAGCGGCGAGGAGGGTGCGGGCCTCTTGCTGCTCCGGCAGGTCACCACACAAGGTGGCCGCATAGACGAGCCCTGCTGCCTCGTCCCGCAGCTCCTCGGGCCACTCCTGGTGCGCGTCGAACTTGATGGCGAAGAGGGAGCGTGTCTCCTGCAGCTCTGGCAGGTTCCCGCATCGGGTGGCCGTGTAGACGAGCCCCGCAGCCGCCTCCCGCAGCTCCTCGGGCCACTCCCGAATGACCTGCTCGGCGCAAAGTAGTGCGCGGTCTGGGTAGCCCAGCCGGAGCAGCTGCTCCACGTCCCCGGCGTCGAGGCCGCACCTCCTCTTCTCTCTGCCGCGAGGAAGAGAGGGCAGTGGCTATTTGGATCGGGATCCTGATCTGGATAGAGGCAAGGGATGAACATTTTCTTCTGGGAGGGAGGGTCTTTTTGGAAAAAGCCTAGTCTAACGTCGTCTACCATGAAACGTTGTGCCACGTCATCCAATGTGGGAGCCACATGTTATAATCGTAATCAAAATGGTCTAAGCCACCAATCAGTGTTTTTTGCAAAAGGGAAATTTTTGTTTTTGCCACTCTAGATTTTGCCAATTTTCCTTATGCCACTCTAGATTTTGACATTTCACTTTTGCCACTCTTAGTTTTTGACAATTATCACAATTGCCATTCCCGTGGCAAAAGCAAAACATTCAGAGTGGTAATTGTGATAATTATCAAAAGCTAAGAGTGGCAAAAATGAAATAAAATTATTTTACTTTTGCCACAAAATGGCAATTGTGATAATTGTCAAAAACAAAGAGTGGCAAGAGTGAAATGTCAAAATCTAGAGTGGCATAAGGAAAATTGACAAAATCTAGAGTGGCAAAAACAAAAATTTCCCTTTTGCAAAAGAGTAGTCTAAGAATCAGTGTTTTTTGTCTCAAATTCGTAAACCGGTGTTTTCTGCAAACCTAGACATCAATGTGGTGGTTTTTTGCAATTCACTCAAGAAATAGTTACAGATCTAATCATATACTGGATGTTAAATGTATGGATGAGTGGTTTCTACATTTAGTTATACAATGTTCTAGAGACAGATATGTTGGAGAGGATAAATCTATATTGGAAAAACACATGAATAGTTGGCACTGTTTAGCTATGGCTAACTGGAAAACCAAACCGCTTAATTTGTTCAACGTGCCTCGTTTCCCACCATTGTATAGCAATGTTTTTTTTTTTGACTGGGTATTGTATAGCAACGTTGAGTTATGAAATTCAAGCGATGATATTTATAAAAGTATAAGATCAACTCATAATATGTTTCTGAAAAGTTCGGAGGTGTGTTTTTCTGGTCTGAAATTATGCACTAACATGACAAATTAGTACCAAAATTGATGTAGTTCAAGCCAACCTAGATCCTATGAGCATGAAAGGTGCTAGAGCAGAGTTTGCATGTGGTGGTTTATGCCTTTGTCGACTTTTCTTCATGCAAGTCACTGTAACCATTCCGCGGTTCTCTGAATCTGACTATATGAGGGATTGCTTTTGCTTGCTAGAGATAAAATTAAGTCTCATCCATATATTTAATATCCAATTGCCAGATTTATAACTGCTCCAAGTACTATGCACGCTATATTGTCGTCATAAACTTCTCTTTTTTGCCCCGAAGTCAATGCGAGGCGCTCTGCAAAAAAATGCCTTCGAAGCTGCGTCTAGATAGAGGCGATTTTGAAAAATGCCTTCTAATACATAGTTTTGAGGCATTTAGAGAAAACGCCCTTAACAAAGTGCCTTCTAATAACGTCCGTGTTGTAGTGATTGTCCGTTTGTTTCCAACATGCACTGACGGGTGTGCATTTGTGTATTTTTTGGATTCAGATGAGCGTGAGGTTGGGTTGCCTTACTGGCTGCACATTATTACATTCTCATCTTACTGTGTACTGCATGATCTGTTTCTGCATACCCCTTCTATAGCCATGTTGCATACGTGACCAGATTAACCAAGTTAACCAAAAAAGAAGAGATTATCATACTGCTATTGAGAACTCCATGTACAAAATGTTGGGATGGATTTTATTAATGTGATACATATTCTGGACTATGAATTATTCGTTCCTTGGTAATTTGAAACAAACCCTTCATTCAGATAAGTGTACGAGTGAGATTGCTTCTTACTCGGTGTGTTTCAGGCCAGTTTATATAGCTCCATGGGCCAAACAAACAGAATCAGGAAGCTGTAAAACTGAAACATTCATTCTGACAGCTTGGAGGAATGCTGGATCCAGCCCCCATCTTTGCCAGGTTGTAATTGTGTATAGATCTGCTCTCACTTGGCGTATATGAGGCGAGTATTCAACGACCTCTGATCTTCTAGCATGCAATGTTTGTGTTTTTAGCCCACCCGACTCTGCAGCTCAGCTAGGGAGGAAGCCATCTAGGTTGCTCTTTTCTATCAGTGATAAGCTTACAAGCGGGGACAACGACGATGTTTCTGAAATTCAAGGTGTTGTGGTCCTGTTCACATACTCCAAAAAAATAGCTCAGGAAACAAAATTGCAGCACATACATGGATCCAACATCCAAATTTATTCCTTTTACATTGCTATAGCTATGCTGATTTTGATGCACTTTTTCATGTATCTAACAGACAAGTGTTATCATTGAAAGGCTTCTCCGTTTCGAATTCTTTGTATTAACACTATTGTCTTCGGTCTACGCAAGCAAGTTGTACATCCTTTGAAAGATATGTTTGCCAGAAATGTTTTGATGGACAAAAAGTCATTGTTTTATTTTTTTTACATGATTTATTTCTCCACACTAAAACATGCAACAAAAATATCCCGCAGCAACGCGCGGGGAGTCATCTAGTATCTTCTAAACCGTAACTCCAAATTTAATATGTTATATTTGGAATTTGATTAAAAAAATATATAGAATCTGAATATGATGTTATTTTACTTGTTAACCATTTTTAAAAAATATCTAGTGTGCGATCTTAATCAACAGTGCATTATCCGTCTTTCTTTTGTATCGGTAATGATCCGGATTGTAGATGAACATCTCAGCAAAATTAGAATTGGAGACGAAATTAAAGATCACTTGCCCGTTTCTTTGTAGTACGTATTAAGTCTACACGCAAGCCGTGTTTAAATAGAAGACATGTGGAATCTTGAACTTGCGATTTTGTAGGCAAAGATCATCTTTGTTTGGGCTGTAGTTACAAATACTCGGATTATATACCATTTTTTGTAAATTAAAAGAGCGTGGTATTCTTTTCTCCCGTTGCAATGCATGGGCCCTTTTGCTAATTTAGATCATATAAGTAGGGTGGGTTGTTAAAAGCATCAAATAACATGCTTTCCAGCTTGCCCCATCAACCACCGTAATGTTTTAGCTGGGCAAAGATCGTGACCCATCCACAAGTCACGTTTCATTTATTAAGATTGGTACGTTGTGCAAGCATCGAGTCGTTTTCTTTGCCTACTCATCCAATGAACTAACACAATATTTTAGGCAAATACAATCAGTCATTCACAATTCATATAAGTTTGCCTCAACAATAAAAATGGGATTAGGCTAAGGATAAATGGGTGTTTTCTGATGTTAGATTGAAGTTGAATTGTAGTACCAGCCCTCTCTCACGATTGCTAGAAAAATAGGGTTTCTCAGCCTCCCATCGGTGCTGTCCTTGATCTGCATCGTCTTCAGTGGCCCCATGTACATAGACTCGCGGTGAATCTCAGCCCTATCTGATAAGAGGGATCCTACTCCGTTTTAGTTGTTTTAAAGGTTAATTAGTGTTTGCGTCTTACTCAGGAAGATGAGGTGGTGGCGGCTCTCTGAAGATGGAATAATGTCCTTCCCACCAAGCCCCCATCCTGGCAATGCATCCAGCGTCATTGAAAAGCGTGTGGAGGTGTGTCTTTGATGGATCTCGTGGTCTTTGGCTGATCCCCGTGGATCTAGTCTTCATTCCTATGTCTTCAAGTTGGATCCGCTTTTATCTATGTTTCTCTTCACCGGCGGCGGATGTTGTTTTGGTGCGCTAGTCCCGTGAGGCCTTAGCACAACGACTTCCCGTGTGTCTACTACAACAAACGTTGCCCGGCTCCACTGAAGGAGGGGCGATGCTAGCGGCACACCTTTTGCTTGCTCCAGTGCTTGTAGTGGTCGGTAGGTGGTCTATGAATTCATATGCAATTTTTATTATTTCTGGTGTTTTTTATACCGCCATGACAGCTGGTTAGATCGGAAGTTTTACCCAAAAAAAGAAAGAGTTGAAGTTGAACTCTCTTGGTAATAGTAATAGTGATAAGATTGTATTTGATCAACTCTTTATTCGTTTGGATCATATAAGTAAGGTGAGTTTTTAAAAGTACCAATTCACATGATTGCGAGCTTGCTCCCATCAACCAACCTAATTAACTACCCCCTCCCTCCCATAATGTAAGAGCGTTTTTACATTGGTGCAGTGTCAAAAACGCTCTTATATTATGGGACGGAGAAAGTAGTTAATTAGGTAAAAACCTGGACCTGTTCACAAGCCAAATTTGTTTTATAAGATTCGTATGTTTTGCAAGCATCAAATAGCTTTCCTTTTCCTACTCGATCCAATGAACCACCACAATTTTTTAGGCAAAGACAACTACGCATTCACAGCTTATATAAATTACATACCTGTAGTGGTATTGCGTGGCTCAATAAAAAAAAGGATAGGTTAAATCGGTGTTTTCTGCAATTGGATCTTAGATTAGTAGTCTATATTGGTATTGCCCACGTTACGAGAAGACAATTTTGGATGAGCATACCGATGCTTTGGAGGGTGTGATAGGAAGGTACCAGGAAAACGTGTGAAATATTTGCCGAGCCGGCTGAGAATGACTGCAAAGTTGACTGCAGCTTCTCTTGAGCTAAGGATTGCTGCATGAAACCATTATGCAGGAATGATAAATCTGAATAGTTAAACGAATTGGTCTAACTAATGATCTCTGTAGAAAAGCGACCACTGGGAAATACTTTTTTTTTGGGGCTGAGTTGGTTTTACCGCCTATCAGGATATGCCTAAAATAATGTGTTATGTTAGAATAAATCCGAGGCATACCATCGATCATCCGAGGACCAAACAATCACACGAGGCACGACACCGAGATTGTTAACAAGGTTCACCAATATGGCTACATCCCCGGGGCCTGACTACGGGCGCTCCTCCCCATGACACCGTCACAATAACGCACACCGGCCACCCGGGCGCTGGCACACGCCGCCGGCTCCCCCTTGCGCACCTGTGCTATTATGTTGGCATATGTTACATCGTGTGTCTACCCTCGCTATATAAGAGAGGCCTAGGATACAAGTCTCCTACTTGGACACGACTCCATATCCTATCTAAATACAATACAACTACAATCTAACTGTAACCTACCTTGTACACTATATTCGACACAACTCTAACATGTTACTCCCTCCGTCCCATAATATGAGAACATTTTTGACACTACACTAGTGTAAAAAACGTTCTTATATTATGGGACGGAGGGAGTAGTTCATTGGATGAGTAGGCAAAGAAAGCGACTCGATGCTTGCACAACGTATCAATCTTTATAAATGAAACGTGACTTGTGGATGGGTCACAATATTTGCCTAGCCCAAACATTGCGGTGGTTGATGGGGCAAGCTGGAAAGCATGTTATTTGATGCTTTTAACAACCCACCCTACTTATATGATCTAAATTATTGTGGTTGATGGGTGCGGTAGCGTTGGTTTGGTGACTATGGCAATGTAGGTATGGTTTCGTTTATAATGGTAAATGTTCCTTTCCACTTGAGACTATATACCAGTGTACTAGCTCGGTTTGAGACTATAGGCGGTCGTGTGTGTGTGTGTGTGTGTGTCGCTATTTATCAGTCAATGCGACAGTTTGAGTCAGCCTCTATAAAAAAATGTGATCTAAATGAACAAAGATACTAAAGATAATATTATTACTGTTACTAACTCGAGGCTCTATTGAGCCTTCAGATTAACCCTAGGAGCAGTTATAAATCTGGCAATTGGATATTAAATATATGGATGAGACTTAATTTTATCTCTAGCAAGCAAAAGCAATCCCTCATATAGTGTCAGATTGAGAGAACCGTGGAATGGTTACAGTGACTTGCATGGAGAAAAGTCCAGCGACAAAGGCATAAACCCCAATAGTGCCATTTGAACAAAATTATGAAGCTGGAAGGAACAGGCCTTATTCTCCAGAAAATTTAGCTGTTGTACTAATGGTACAGGTGATTTTATCAATAGGAGTTTTGGATTGTTATCACGTTGTTGTGCAACTTTAGGCTGTAATCGAACAAAGAATATTTTCAGGTATTTGTTTGCGAATGTAATGCTATATAACGGTATTAGGTAGTATTTTTGTGCAACTTTAGGCTGTAATCGCAGTCAACCAATGATAAAAGATTTCTCTTGACGCTGTATATATTTTGAGTTAATAAAACACATCCTTGTTCGGAAAAAGTAGCATACCTTGTTTTCTTAGGGAAAACCGTTGGGCTTTATCAAGTTTGGTTGGTCAGCTAAATCGCTAGCCAAAACAGAGTTTACAAAGCAGAGCAGAGTAGCATTAGCACCACCAAAACAGAGTAGCCGCCGATTTAGTCCACCCGTCTCGATGAACGATGATTGTTTGACCCGTTCCCACATGAGCAGCAAAGCCAATGACTTCAAGGGATGCCATAGTTTCTGCACCTTGCACGTCTCCATGGTTATCTCTGATCCATGAGTTCAGAAGGTGCTTTGCTCCAGCGGTCGACATTTAGGTACGTGCAGCAGGTGATCTATATTATAAAGATGTTGAGATAGCTCCGTGGCTAGGCACTGAGACTGAGAGATAGCTCCGTGGTTAGGCACTGAGAAGATGACACCGCCGCGCCAGGACACGAGGTTAACATCCTGTAGTGGGGGCAGATTTCAGCACGTTAACATCCAGATTGTGATTGTGATTGCAGGAACACCGACGCCATCAACCTCATCCATATCATGAACTTCTGTTGTTGCTTCAGCTTCAGTGTTTCTTGGAAATCAAAGGTACTGCCTCAGCTTCAGAGAACTTCGGAATTGTGTGGAGAAAGTCCAGCGACAAATGCATAAACCGCAAGGGTGCCATTTCAACAAAATACTGCAGTACTAGGTAAACTGCAAGGAACATGCCGATATTTTACTGAAAATCTAGCTGTTGTACTAAGGAGTTCTGGACTGCTATCATGCTGTCCATCATAGAATATTCAGGAATTTGTCTAAGGATATAGTGCTATACAATGATACTACTCGTTTATGTTAGATGTGTATAGGTTTATCCCCATTGTACACGTGTATATGTACTGGCCTTTGGCCCTCTTGTGAATGCAGTTGCTCATTCCTAACATGGTATCAGATGCTTAGGTTCCTCTCCCGCTCCCGCACGCTCGCAGCTCCGTGCCTCGCTCCCCCGTCGCCGGCCTCCCTCTACCTCGTCGCCGGCGCTGGTCATCTCCTCCCTCGCCCCCGGCCCTCTCCTTCCCCGCCGCCACGCCGAGTCGCCCCGGCCTGTGCTCGGCCTCGCCCCACCTCCCCGTCGCTGTCCCGCGCCGCCCCGAGCGCGACCGCGGCTTGTTGTCGCCGTCTCATGCCTCCCCGCGCTGCCCTGAGCCCGATTGCCGCCGCCCTGCGCCTTCCCGTGCTCGGCCCCGGCCGGCCACCGTCTCCCCGCGCCCTGCCGCCCCTGGCCACCTACTGCAGCCGTGCTGCCCAGGGCCGGCCCTTCTACGCGAGCCTACGCTTAGCAGTTGACAAAAAAAAGAGAGAGAGCTCCTCATGTCTTCTTCGGGCTATGTCGTCATTCCTCGGTGCTCGGTGATCTTCGATGGCACCAACTATGTCGAGTTTGCGGGGTTCATGAGCATTCATATGCGGTCTCCTTCTGTGGGGTGTTCTCTCTGACGAGGTCTCCTCTTCGCCTTGCACTGTTGCTCCTGTGGCTCCTACCCCGCCAGCACCGCCGGTTCTTGCTGATGACGCTTCTCAGGCCAATCGAGATGCTGTCAAGGCTCTTGATGATGCTGCAGTTGATGCTTACGATCAACAGATGTCAGCTTACTCGGATGCCCTTTCTGCCTATCGTGATGATCTGTCTGCTTACACTCAGTGGTGCAATGATGATGCTCGTGCTGCTGCTATTCTTACTGCGAGTGTCCTTCTCAGTTCGCCTCGGAGTTCATGGGACTTGGCACAGTTGCAGCAATGTGGTCTTATCTCTGTCAGCGCTATCAGCCCTCTAGTGATTCTCTCTACCTCTCTGTGGTGCGTCAGGAGCATACACTCCAGCAAGGTGATTCCTCTGTTGATGAGTTCTATTCACAGTGCTCTGCTATCTGGCGTCAGCTTGACTCTCTTCAGACCGTCGTTTGTGGGACTTGCCGTTGCTGTCAGACTACACGGTCAGATTTGGAGTACCAGCGGGTTCACGAGTTTTTATCTCGTCTCCGCTCTGAGTTCGCGCCTCGCCGTGCTCACCTGCTTGCTCGTGGCCGTGTTCCTATCTTGGAGGTACTCGCTGAGCTTCGTGCTGAAGAGACCCGCCTTCGCTCTGCTGGGTTACTTGTGGTTCCATCAGTGTTGGCCGCCCAAGCACCTATGCCACCTACTCGCCTCACCGCTCCACCGCTCCTGCCTACTCCTTCAGGGGGGTGGGTCGTCCCTCTTATGCTGAGAGGGGCCGGTCGCGCCGTGACACCTTCTGTGGCTACTGCTCTCGGCCAGGTCATCCAGAGTCTGATTGTCGTGAGAAGAAACGAGACCAGAGGCGCTCCTCTTCCAGTGTGACTCCTGGATCCTCCTCGACCCCGTCACTCACTGATCAGGATATTATGAGGCTCAAGCGTCTCTTGGCTTCTTCAGGCTCTTCGTCGACCGGTTCAGCTGCTGCTGTGATTGCAGCCACTTCTCCACCACCGCAGGCATCTACACAGTCAGGTACATCTTCGTGGGTTCTGGATTCTGGAGCCTCCTTTCATATGACTTCTGATTCTTCTATGTTGTCTTCTCTCCGACCTCTTGAATCGCCTGTTAATGTTCTTACCGCTAATGGCACACCTCTTCCTGTTGCTAGTCGTGGTCTTCTTTCCACTTCATCTTTTTCTGTTCCTAGTGTTTCACATGTTCCTCGCCTCACCATGAATCTTTTTTCCGCTGCCCAACTTACTGATTCTGGTTGTCGTGTCATCCTTGATACCGACTCTTGCTCTATTCGGGATCGTCGCACCAAGGTTTTGGTTGGTGCTGGCCCTAGGTGCCGTGAGTCAGAGGGCCTTTGGGAGGTTGACTGGCTTTGTGTTCCTTCCGCTGCCACCACTTCTGCCAGCTCCCATGCTCTTGCTGCCTCTTCGTCTGCGTCCTTCCAAGAAAGGGCATCATTGCAATGGTCACATATGTGGCTCTCGCTTGTCTTCTTTAGTTCGTCAGGCCTCTTAGGGTCTCAGATTCCGAGATGTCTCTTTACATTGTAATGGCTGCAGACTTGGCAAATGCACCCGATTACCTCATCCTACCAAAGTGAGTCGGTATCTCAGCGTACTTTTGATTTAGTTCATTCTGATGTATGGGGTCCTGCCCCCTTTGATTCGAAAGGTGGTCACTGCTACTATATCTTGTTTATTGATGATTTCTCTCATTACACTTGGCTCTACTTCATGAAATCTCGTAGCGAGGTTCTCTCTATATACAAACGCTTTGCTGCCATGGTTCACACTCAGTTTTTCACGCCCATTCGTACTTTTCGTGCTGACTCCGCTGGTGAGTTTATCTCCAAGCTGTTGCGTGGTTTCTTGCGGAACAGGGTACTCTTGCCCAGTTCTCATGTCCTGGTGCGCATGTTCAGAATGGTGTTGCCGAACGTAAGCATCGTCATTTACTTGAGACGGCTCGTGCACCGATGATTGCCGCTTCCCTCCCACCCCACTTTTGGGCTGAGGCTGTTTCTGCATCCACCTATCTCATCAACATTCAGCCATCGACTGCTCTGCAGGGTGGTATTCCTATGGAGTGTCTCACTGGTCGCTCTCCTGACTACTCAGCTCTTTGTATGTTTGGATGTGTGTGCTATGTCCTTCTTGCCCCGCGAGAACGCACCAAACTGACTGCTCAGTCGGTGGAGTGTGTTTTCCTTGGCTACAGTGATGAGCACAAGGGCTATCACTGCTGGGATCCTGTTGGTCGTCGTTTGCGCATCTCGCGTGATGTGACCTTCGATGAGTCTCGCTCTTACTACCCGCGCCCTTCTACCTCGAGCTTCTCTGTGGTCGATATTTCTTTTCTTCTTCTCCCTGATACACCCTGCTATGTGCCTCCTCATGTTTCCCCTCTTCCTCCTGCACCTCTCCTTCCTTCTCCTTCACCACCGACACCCTCTTCCCCATCCTCCTCCTCCACCTCTCCACCATCATCTCCAGTCCGTCGCCCTCTCTCACCATTTCCTCTTCACTATACTCGTCGCCCTCGTTCTGAGGATGTTTCCCCTGACACGCCTTCCACCTCTGGTGCACCTCCTTTTACGCCTCCTCCGGTTCATAACCTCCATGCTCGGCCTCGCCCCCCGCCTGACCGCTACTCCCCTGATCGGTACGGTCTCTCTATTATTACTGAGCCCACTTCCTATCGGACTGCCATGACTCAACCTGAATGGCAGCTTGCGATGGCCGAAGAGCTTGCTGCCCTTGAGCGCTCTGCCACATGGCATCTGGTTTCCCTTCCTTCCGGTGTCCGTCCCATCACCTGCAAGTGGGTCTACAAGATTAAGACTCGCTCCGATGGTTCTCTTGAGCGCTACAAAGCGCGCCTTGTGGCCCGTGGTTTTCAGCAGGAGCAGGGATGCGATTATGATGAGACATTCGCCTCGTGGCCCACATGACCACTGCTCGCACTCTTCTTGCTGTGGCTTCGCTCATCATTGGTCTATCTCTCAACTTGATGTTCGTAACGCTTTTCTTAATGGCGAGTTGCGTGAGGAGGTTTATATGCAGCCACCACCGGGGTACTATGCTCCTGATGGTATGGTCTGTAGACTTCGCCGCTCCCTCTATAGTCTTAAACAGGCCCCTCGCGCCTGGTTTGAGCGCTTCGCCTCTGTGGTGACTGCCGCTGGTTTCTTGACCAGTGATCATGATCCTGCATTGTTTGTTCACACGTCTCCTCGTGGTCGGACTCTTCTCCTTCTCTATGTTGATTGATCATCACTGGTGACGACTGTGACTACATAGCCTTTGTTAAGGCTTGCCTTCGCGACCAGTTCCTCATGACTGATCTTGGTCCACTTCGCTATTTTCTTGGGATTGAGATCTCCTTGACCTCGGATGGCTTCTACATCTCCCAAGAAAAATATATTCAGGATCTTCTTGCTCTCGCTGCTCTCGGTGATGAGCGCACAGCCAGGACTCCTATGGAGCTCAACGTTCAACTTCGCGCCTCTGATGGTGATCCTCTCCCTAACTCCACTCGCTATCGTTACCTTGTTGGCAGTCTTGTCTATCTTGCTGTTACGCGTCCTGATATCTCCTATCCTATCCATATCTTGAGTCAGTTCGTTTCAGCCCCCACCTCTGTCCACTATAATCATCTCCTTTGTGTTCTACGATACGTGGGACACTCTCTCAGCGCCTTTTCTTTCCCCGCTCCAGCTCTCTTGAGCTCCAGGCCTACTCTGATGCTACCTGGGCTAGCGATCCCTCTGATCGCCGTTCGCTGTCTGCTTACTGTGTATTCCTTGGTGGCTCTCTTATTGCCTGGAAGACAAAGAAACAGACTGCAGTTTCTCGCTCGAGTACAGAGGCTGAGTTGCGAGCCATGGCTATGCTGACGGCTGAGGTGATCTGGTTACGGTGGTTACTTGAGGACTTTGGTGTGTCTGCTACTACCTCGACTCCCTTATTGTCAGACAGTACTGGTGCTATCAGTATTGCGCGTGACCCGGTGAAGCATGAGCTCACCAAGCACATCGGTGTGGATGCCCACTTTGTGCGTGCTGCTGTGCAGGATCAGACTCTCGCTCTTCACTATGTGCTCTCTGAGTTACAGTTGGCGGACTTCTTCACGAAGGCACAAACTCGAGCGTAGCATAGCTTTCTTCTCTCAAACTCAGTGTTGTTGATCCACCATGAGTTTGAGGGGGGGTGTTAGATGTGTATAGGTTTATCCCCATTGTACACATGTATATGTACTGGCCTTTGGCCCTCCTGTGAATGCAGTTGCTCATTCCTAACAGTTTATACCGGAGTTTCCAAGCCTCACTGCAACATATAAATGGACATGGCTCTTGTTTTTTCCCCAAGCGTAGGAAAAGTTCTCTCTGTTTCATTTTGGTTGCTTTTTCTTTTCTTTTCTTTCCATACTAGGTAGCATTTTAGTGCAATTTTAGGCTGTGACCACGATCGACTGATAATAAAAGGATTTCTCGTGACGCTGTATATAGTTTGAGTTAATAAAGTAGTAGATCCTTTATAAAAAAAACAACCTTGTTTTCTTAAGTTGGATGATCAGCTACAATCACTGAAAAAATAGCGCGCTATACCGTGCTCAGAATCGTCTCGCCAAATTAATCAGTATACAATGCCTCACTAATAGCACGCTATAACACGATATAGCATGCTAATAGCATATTTTAATGTCGGTGCTATTTTGATGTAGCGTGCTATTTTTTTCCTTGGCTACAATCAGCAACCGCTGCCCAAAACAGAGTTTAGAAAGCAGAATAGCATAGCAACAGCAAAACAGACTAGCATGCAGAGCCTCATGGTTAGCTCTGATGCAGAAAGTACTATCGATGTATATGTATGTTCACCTCCAGGAGTTCAGCAATCAGCAGGTGGTCTGAAGTATCTCCTCCAGCGCTCGCCCTACTATTTGTTCTTTCATAAAAGATATCCGTGGGAAATTTTGTTCTAGATAAGTATGCTTCAGATTATCTACCACATCACAGTTCTCTGACCGACGTCGTTCTTTCGTATTCTACAAAACATTGAGGCAGATGCAATAACAGAAGTCAGGATATGGATTTTGGTGTATCCGTTTCTGACCTGCTACTACTAGTAGTCATGTATTAGCACAAGACTCATTTATGACAAATTCGGAGGCTTGTTCTTAATTTTATTCTGAATTTTTTACCAACATGCCAAACTGGTACCAAAATTGCTGTCATTCTAGCTAGGGCTCTCATCGTCTCCACCAACGCCTCACTCGATACACTACTAACTGTGATACAATATCATTGCACAAGGCGAACTTTGTTGCAGGAGTGATTGCTCATTAATTGTGCCCAAATAAGACTGAACAACATGAGCTGATAATTGTACATTACATATGGCTTGTTTGTGATAATCCCAATACAGGAACAGTACATACAATTTAGAACAAAATACTCAACGATCACACACTCGTTCTGCCAAACTGACATGATAGACATGCATCGACCATAGGACCATAATGCCTGCGTAACTAGCAGTACCATTCTTCTTCTCTAATCTGCAAAAGGCAGGGCGTTCTCACCGGTGGTAGTTGTCCTAGTATAATTGAATAACAGAGAATTAAAGGAGGGCACGAGGGAGGAGGTCCTTTCTGTCTCAGACCATCCACCGTGCTGTCATTCCAATAATCTACTCTTTAGATTACTCACTCCTACGAACCTGGGGGATGGAAGGTGCAGTAATCCATCAGGGATTCCTTCTCAACATCAGGTGTCGTAGGTGAATGCACCCACCAATTAGCTCGGAGAAATTCTTTAGGCTCGAGTTCTCAACATGAAGAACTCTTAGGAATCTTAGCTCAGGAAAAGTTACTGATGAAAGCCCAAAGCCAAATAATGCTCCGAGATTAGGTGATGCCTGCAAGATCTGCTCACTTGAGTCTTGAAAAGAACACCGATAGGATATCAAGCTATGAGACGACGATGCTCCAATCTGTCCTGTTCATTAGAAATAAGCTGCATACTTAGGGCCTGTTCGGAGACTCGCTAGCTTCTCCAAAACTTCTCGTATCCAGCTTCTAACCTGACTTCTCACTTCACCGAGAGTGCACCAAACCGTTCTGGAGCCTCGCTAGCTTCTCCGAGCGCCTGAGTGAGCTGGCAGCCAAGCTGGGGCGGTGAAGCCCAGGTTCTTGCCACCTTGGGCCGGCTGGAAGAAGCCCATTTTGGGCTCAAGTGCACACAGGCCAAAAAAAAGAGAGAAATGAGCTGGGCCTGGTTCCTGGGGTGAATGGCTGGGCATATTTTTTTCACTGGAGATAAATTATGTGATTTCTGGCTGTACAGAGAGGTGTAGAGAGAACATTTCTGTAGTAAAGTAGTGTTCCAAATATAGCCGAATGTATTTTTGAACATGCCACAAATATTTCAAGTTAAGACAAGTCATAATAATGACGAATAACTAGTTTTGTTATATGCCATACAACAAAAGTTTCTGTAGTAAAGGAGTTTCATTTGTATAAGTTTGCAAATCAAAATGGTCTCACATCTAAAGACATGAACATGATTACTTCCCTAACTAAGAGCAATGGCGGTAGCTAGTTCATGTCTATACAGCGGCAACGTTGCAGTCCTCCTCAGCGTGTGCCCCCAACCTTGGCTCCGCGTGCTCCTCTACAGCACCTTGCCACCGGCTGCATGACGCTGCTGCCTGCATATTGTGCTGTCACATAACATTGGATGAAAGCAAAGTTTTCTATTGTTACAAGGACTCAAAGTTTTGATATGGAAACAAATTCTTAGATGCAAAATTATGTTACATGGAAGGACACATATTTTTGTTATGTTAAAAAGAAAGAATTCTGATTGAAGAAAATTATCTGGTCTGATATACTACTAGGGTCAGTAGTCTATCCTTAGCAGTGCCCCTTAACTATTCAGCAGGAATTCAGCGTGCAATAACAACAACTACAGCAGCTGAAAATTTTCAGCATGTAATAACAGCAACAATGCCGCCTCATGTAATATCTGAACTATGAAGCTGCACACATATCTGAATCTTTTTGCACTTTACATTAACAGTACGTACAGTACACCATAGGAAAGAAGACAGAGGAGCTCACATTGCGCTTTGGGCGACGGGCTTGGTCGTAGGGATGCTCCTCCTTGCTCACCAGCGCTGCTCCTCGCTGATCTCCTCCTTCCCCCACCGGCGCTGCTCCTTGCTGGCATCAATGGTGTGGGGGTGAGCTCCTCCTTCCCCCATGGCGCTGCTCGCTGACGGCGGTACTCGCGGCTGTGAGGACGGGAATCGGTGAGGAACTAGCTGGGACGTCCGGATCTGGAGTCGATGGAGAGAATCCGGCCGGCGACCGAGGGGGGCGGGCGTGGCGGTGGGACGACGGCGCTGAGGGTTTCCAGAGGGAGAACGCGAGGGGCAGGGAGATATGACCGAGCGGTTCGTTCGTGTCTGTTCGAGCGAGCGAATTGTTTTCCTTAGCGGTGGCAGTCTGTTTGTAAATAAGGGGAACTCCAGATTCTTCAAAACGTGGAGCTGGGTTTCCTTTGCTTCGCAAATTTGCACTACGGCCCATCTTAACTTCGGGAATTTAACTTCTACTCCCTCTGTAAACTAATATAAAAGCGTTTAGATCACTACTTTAGTATTCTAAACACTCTTATATTAGTTTACGGAGGGAGTAGAAGCTAAAGCGTTCGGGTCAACTTCAAACGAGAAGTTTGTGGAGTTGAGAGTTGGAGGAGTTCAGAACAGGCACTTAGCCACTCTCAAATTTTGAGAAGTTTGGAGCTGATTTTGCGCTTCCATGAAAACAAGCTGCATCCCATGCCGGGTTTCATTCTGCGACATTATATTGTGCTAACACTTTAGTACTACCATTTGTTTGATACAATGAATATAAATTCATTCTATGTTTTACCAGTATATAACTGTGACTATTTGGCAGTATTTTTACTACCGCAAACTCAGTTTTGAAACTCAGGTGCGCTCTTCACTTTAATTTAATTATTCTCAAAAAGGAGCTGGGATTTGAGCCATGAACTACCTCCTCAGGTGTGATTTATAAAAAAAAACTCATGTTCTTTTTAATAGGCCAGCCTGACTGTGTGAAAATAAAAAAAAAGTGTAAAAATACGTCCGCACAAAAAAAATTAGCCATAGAACACACCCACAGGTAGTAAAATTCCAACAAATGAATTAGTGCTCGAATGACGATAATATTGTGAAGTACATTGCTTCGAAATTGCAATTTGTGTACACAGTTTTTACATCCATGGCGCGGAATAAATTATTCTACATGCAACCCCAAAATAGCATACCTATATAAAGGAGTCGATATATTTAAGAAAATTGTGTATCAATTGAAAGGATGATATCAATGAAACCGTCTTGTGTTGCTTCTTCTACACACCAATCACGTAAGATATCATGAACCCTTATTTTCTCAATCCATCCATATCTATGATTTGTTTCAACAACTTGTACCAAGCTTCTGTGAGCCAACTCAGTTACGTACTTACACACTGTTTCTTCAGGTGTATGCATTGGAATATGTGGAATAAAACTTTCTGCAACCCATAAAGTCATAAGATCTGACACAGATATTTTGAAATCCTCAGGAAAAGCAGCAAGATAGAGAAAATAAGATCTTAAATAGTGATTTGGTAGGTCCTTGTAACTATTATGCCTCGCATCATCTGTGTATCTTTGGTTGATGGCCAGCCCAATAGTAATCGGACCATGCTTGAGTATTGAGGTTCTTTGATAGATAACTTCCTAGAACTGCAAGTGCAAGCGGTAATCCATTACATTTTTTTTTGTAAGCTTTCCGCCTAGTTTTTCAAACTTATCCAGGTCACGTATACCTAACCTTTTGTATAATGGTAAAGCTTTGCTACTAAAAAGTTCCCAACTTTTCTCTTCATCTAAACACCTCAAAGTATGAATGTGGGTTGGCATTTCAACATGATTCGCAACATCATTTTTTCTTGTGGTCAATAGTACTCTGCTACAATTAGCTGCGTCTGGAAAGGCTTTAATTGTTCTATACTTCTATTTAGTTGCTCCCATGTGTCTGTTTCCCACACATCATCGAGTACTACCAAGTATCTTTTTAGCATGAGGATATCACAGATCTTCTTTGCCACCTCATACTCATTCATGTCATCAATTTTTCTTGACTGACCTTCATCACTCGATATTTGCTTCGAAATTATCTTTAGTAAATCAATGACCTTGAACTTTTGAGATACAGTCACCCAAACCAGTGCCTCGAAGTGTTGTTTGACTCCGGATGAGGTATACCTTCCTAGCAAGTGTTGTTTTGCCTGCCCCACCCATGGAAACTATGGAGACAACACTAAGCATTTTTCCTCCCTCAACTAATTTATCCACTATTTCTTTGTAATCGTTCTCAAACCAAACATGTCAACATCATTCTGAAAGTTTTGGTGCATAAGGCCATAATCTTCCAGAGACTCATCTACAACATGAGTGTCCAGACGACCGAGAGGAACTTACGGACGACGGCGGGCTCACCGATCTTGTCACCTAGCAACTCAAGTTGAGTGACCAGAGAAGACAGACGCATACCAAAGTCGTCGATGCTCTCGCCGTCGTTGAACTTGATTGCCTCGTACTGTCGACGCAGCAACGTCGCCTTGGCCTCGCGCACGCACATCACGCCAAGCCGCATCGTCTTGATCGTGCCCCAGGCGTCTTTCGCCGTGGCCTTTACGGCGAGCGTGGACACCATCTCCGGCGGCGCCGATCGCAACAGGCACTCCATTGCCATGTGATCCATCTCGCGCTCCGTGGTCTCGCCATTGACGGCGACCCAGAGCTAGCGCGCCTCCAACATGACTTGCATCAGGAGGGCCCAATCGGCGTAGTTGGTGCGCGTCAGCATGGGCCAGGCCCCGCCGGTGTCGCGGACGATGCGCTGATAGACGACCATGGCGCCGCCACTATTTCTCGTGTCCACTGCACCCTTCTTCGGGGTGCCAGGTCCCGCCATCTCCACAGGGAATCGAGCAAACCAGCTCTGATGCCAATTGTCAGACGGACCCCGTCGCTACTGGCTCCGGCGATCACCGGAGATGAGGAAGAGAGAGTGTGCGTGAGAGGGAGAGAGTATTTGCACTGCTCAACTGCCTGCAGCTTTTCTAGGCTTTGTATTATTCAGTGCTTACACGATCTAACTGAAAACGAGAGAACCGGACGCGATCAGGTTGTGAGTGCCGCCATCCTAGCACTCTCCGGTTATCGCCCGTCAGGGCTCCGTGACCGTTCAGTCGCGCCGTCCCACGATCAGGTCAAGGCGCCGCAAAACTAGCTAGCTACTCCGAGGCACAGCTCGGTTTATCTCTGACGAAACTGAAACAAAAACGAACTACTGTCGAAACTGGATTTTTTGATACCTAAAACCCTACTGCTTTCTGAAACTGGAGATTACAGCAACAGTTTCCACTTGGCCTGGACCAGATGGGCCGCTAATTTGTTGGGTACCTTCAGGTTGGAAGGATTCATGAACCTTCTTCGTAAGGCCAAGTGGGAAATCACTATCGGTTTGATGCATTAAACGGGAAAATAACTCGGAAAACTACTTGCAACCCTTGGCCACGATATACAGATCGACATCGGCCAGCAGAGTTAAACCACACCATGCAAAAAAAGCAGAGCTAAACCACGAGCCAAGCTCTGTACTCGCAACCCTGGGCCAATTTATCTCAGCTCTTGACCCCCTATGGGTGGCTATGGGTACCCTCACGTGGACCCTTTGGTGCATCCGCAATAAATTAGTCATCGAACACGTGATTCCTTGCCGTGTGGCTAACGCTATCTACAAAATATGTGGCTTCTTACAGCTATGGAGACCGCTTAGCAAGCGGCGCGACCGGGACTTCATCGACACCATCATCACGGGTCTTCGCTCCATTGCCTTGACATTAGTGCCACCACCCCCGCCACCTCCTCTGGAGCCAGATTAGCTCTTGTTTTATTTTCTGTTTGGGGCTTCTTATGCTCTGCCCCCAGCTGATATTCGAGACTCTTCCTCCTTTCTCTCTCCTTGAACTTGTTCCTGAACTTGACTTGTTGGATACTTGGTGCTGTTGCTTTATAATATAGAGCGGGGGAGGGGGGGAGGGGGGGGGGGGGGTGACCCTTTTTCGTAATATGATGCTTGAAAGAAGCTCAAGAGTGGACTTATACTTTTTCAATTTTATTGTTTAGACATGTAGCACAAACTTTCCTTGATAATACGGCTATGGATTACGTGGTTTATATGAGCTGTCTTCGAGTTGTAATGAATCATGGTATTTGCGTACAAAATATGTGGTAGTTGTTGTATAGAATAGGCAAAGCATTTGATTGTTTTGATGCTCGAACAACATCTTGACACTAGGCGAATTTTGAACTGAGTGTTCATTTATTGTGCCTAGAGAAGACGAGAAACATGAGCTAAATAATTGTACAATACATATAGCTTGTTTGTGATAATTCCAATACAAGAATTGAAGAATAGTACATACCATTCAATACAAAATACTCAACATCCACACATTTGTTCAATCAAACAGACTGAACACCTGATGCAGCACTTGCATTGTTACGTTGCATCCTTTCTGATTCAGCCCTTGCAGCGTATTCAAACAGATCAAACGCCTGATGCAGCCCTTGCATTGTTACTTGGCATCCTTTCTGATACAGCCCTCGCAGTATTCTGTCATTTGAATAATCTATTCCCACCCTCCACAGTGAAACAAGCTTGAGGGATGGAAGGTGCAGCAACCCCTTGGGGAATCCATCGCACGGCCCATGCTCAAGAATTGACAAGCGAAATAGCTTTGGCATTGTCCCAATCTCCATTGCCCAGTTGCGAATATTACAACTCTCAAGTATTAACTCTTGCAGACGGGGAAACCCTTGGGCAGCAAAGGACATGGTTCCGGCCCAATAACTAACCAGCTCCAGCACCACAAGACAAGGAAGCATCCCCAAGATGAACATCGGGTCTTTACCCTTTTCACCCACAGCAGAGTGTATATGAAGCTTCCGCAGGGCTTGTGGAATCTGCATACGCCTTGGCAGAGAAATTTCAGGAATATCAACATACCTAAGAGTAGGTATGTCCCAGAGGGAGTTTGATGCTTCTCGTTGATTACCCCGGTAGGACTTTGTCACAAATATAGTTTGCAAGTTAAGGAGTTTCCCGATTGAAGATGTGATCGCCACGTTTGTGCATCCTCTCAACATGAGGTGTCGTAGGTGAATGCACCCACAAATTACCTCAGAGAGATTATCGAGGTTCGCATTCTCAACATGAAGAACTCTTAGGAATCTTAGCTCCGGAAAAGATACTGATGAAAGTCCAAAGCCAAGAAAAGTTCGGAGATTAGGTGGTGCATGTAAAATATGCTCACTCGAGTTTTGAAAAGAAGAACGATAGGATGTCGGGATACGAGATGATGGTGCACCAACTTGTCCTGCATTTGTTCAGAGTCCTATGTAAGTTAGCAAGAAGTCACATGCACGTGTGTGCACACATACACATGTACACACAAGCACGCTAAATTGTCATGTGAAAATTATAATTCGCGTTACACATCACAATGAACATAACAAAATCCTAGAAGTTAGTCCTGGAATCATGTGATTTGGTTGTTAAATTTTAAAAGGACCGTCATGGAATACCAATTGCTAAATTTCTTCCTTGATATGGAGATTTTAGTTACTACTTAAACTATAAATACACTCCTTACAATGACATACCAACTTTCTACCTGTGCCCTGATGTACGTTATGATGGGACAAACCAGTTACCAGTTTCCGTACACTGTCAATGCAGACACTTTTTGATTTTTTTGGAAGGAATATAATCATTGACCTCTGCATCCATTGATGCACGCAATTATATCATTAATTATTTAACAATGCCGAGCATTCAAGCCAAATAAACCGTCTTACCCAAAAAGAAGGAAAAATTGTGGCTCGAGACGGAGGCGCCATCTCGGTAGCAGGTTTAGAAAGAAAATCCTACCTGGGATGTTTTTATTTGTGGTGAGTGGGAAAATTTACCATCTCGGATGTATACGTATATGTATAGTGACCCGCCTCGGGTAGGGTTTATTCCAGATGAGTTAACCTGGCCCGTCTGAGATGCACTATGTGATATAGCCTATTCTATAGCCCGGTGCACCCAAGCGGGCTACCTAACTGTCATAACCAATAAAATATTGAAAGTAAATTTCTGAATAATGCTAGTACATAATAACATATTCCAATTTTACAGTTAGTATTCCATAACCGAAAGCATAATGCTATGGCCATGCAAATCATCAAACATATAACTGTAAGTATTAGTAAATACTATCACAATAAGTAGTGGTGAAGCACCACGGTGTTTGTGATGTCAACCGACATCATAACTTTTGCAAAACACTCCTAAGTTTTGCTATATTCGTCACAAAAATGGTACAAGTGCTAAGAGTTTAGATGGATTGACATCACACGTTTTAATGTCTAGCGCCGCCATTGATAATAAGCCATATGTATGTACTTCTCTGATGTGCAAATGTACGTAGATTGCCTTTACATGAAAAAAATCATAAATTTAGGGTGGATCAATAGTATTCCCCTACTATTTATCATATATTATTGTCTAGGGTTTTTACATGCATGAAGCTAATAGTGATTTTTGCAGTTGTATTTACGGTATGTTTGGTTCTTTTTAAACCAAGTTTTGTCATCTCTATAGATTGTAATATCTGCAGGTCTATTATTACGATAGATTCTAAGTATTTCAAGGTCATGTTTGTGATATGAGACAATTATCGATTTTTTTTGTTTAAATGGGCAAGTAGTAATCTTTGTCTCAATATTTACATTAAATTTGGAACCTTTTATGCTTTATCACAACAGTTTAGTTCTCTCCTGCTACGTGGTCCAGTCGAGATGACATGCTACTCTGGGTGGGGCACAAAATAATTAATTGCATGATCTCGGTTTGAATGGTGCTTCCGTATAGGCTCATTGTGCATAAAATAATTAAATATATTTAAGAAACTGTACACACACCAGAAAGAGGAGAGGAGGCTAACTCACCAGTAGTAGTTTCATCGATGACATCAAGAAAACCATCTTGTATTGCTTCTTCTACGCACCAGTCACGTATGATATCGTGAATCTTTATATTCTCTATCCATCCATATTTATTGCTTGTTTTGAAAACTTGGACTAAATTTCTTTGGACCAATTCAGTTACATACTTGCGTGCTGTTTCTTCTAGTGTGTGCTTTCGTGTGTGAGGAATGAAGCTCTCTGCTATCCATAAATTCATAACATCGGACATGGATATTACAAAATCCTCAGGAAAAGCAGCAAAGTGGAGAAAACATGATCTTAAATAATGATGCGGTAGGTCTTTGTAACTGCGAGCTATCATGTCTCGCATCATCTGCGTATCTTTGGTTGCTGGCCAACCCAATAGTACATCAGACCATGCTTGCATGTTGAGATTTTTTGATAGATAACCCCCTAAAACTGCAAGTGCAAGTGGTAATCCTTGACATTTCTTTGCAAGTTTCCTCCCTAGTTTTTCAAACTTATCCAAATCACGTATGTCCGACCTTTTGTATGATGGTAAAGCTTTGCTACTGAAAAGTACCCAACTTTTCTCTTCATCTAAACACTTCAAAGCATGAACAAGGGTTGGCATTTCAACATGATTAGCAACATCTTCTTTTCTTGTGGTCAATAGTACTCTACTACAGTTAGCTGCATCTGGAAATGCTTTAATTGTCCTATTTAGTTGCTCCCATGTGTCTGTTTCCCACACATCATCGAGAACTACCAAGTATCTTTTTTTCATGAGGATATGATGGATCTTGTTTCCCACCTCATACTCATTCATGCCATCCATTTTTCTAGATTGATCTCCTTCATTTGATATTTGTTTCAGAATTTCCATTAATAAATCAATGACCTTGAACTTTTGGGATACAGTTACCCAAATAAGTGCCCCAAAGTGTTGTTTGACTTCAGATGAATTGTATACTTTTCTAGCAAGTGTTGTTTTTCCTGCCCCACCCATGGCAACTATGGAGACAACACTAAGGATATTTCCTCCCTGAACTAATCTATCTACTATTTCTTTGTACTCGTTCTGGAAGCCAACCATGACAACATCATCCTTAAAGTCTTGGTACATAAGTCCACAATCTTCTAGATGCTCATCTACAACATGAGTACTAAAGTCAATTTTCAACCGCTCTGCGCTCTGAAATATCTCATTGATCTTCCTTCTTACACGCTGAATTTCAACACCAATTTTATGAAGTGTAGTCAAGTCACTCGGTAAGCGAGCATACCTTGAAATTGCACCAATGAAGCCCTTCTTGATCATGTTTCTCTTCTTCATGTAATCTGCAGCTTCGATGACATTCTCAGCCTCATATGCAGCATCCCTGATCTGACTCATCAAGATAGCAACACTTGTGTTTCCGGATCTCCGTTTGCTGTCGGCATCTTTGAGGTAGCCCTGCAGCCGCATCAGCTCTTCTTTCAAGAAAGTAACTTCAAGGGTGACCCCGCATAATAAGTTGGTCTCCCGAACAGCAAGATTGCCCACATTCCCAAGAACGGTGCCAACAGCGGATGCAGCCATCGATCGATCCTTGCCAGGAGTCAGTGTCCTAAACCGGCGTTGGACCTGTCAAGAGCAAGAACAATAAGTAAGAACCTGCACACGCGCGCGTGCGCGCACACAGAGAGAGAGAGAGGGAGAGAGAGAGAGACTCGCCAAGGGGTTAGTAGAGCACTTCCTTCTTGAATTCAGTGCACCGCTCCGCTCATCTAGTGCGTGGAGGTTGTGTTGAAGGCGATCGCCGGCGATGTGCACGGTGTTGTGAGTCAAGCCTTCCTAAGGAGGCTTTGGTGCTTGGCTATATCAGCGCATATAATATGTGAACGTCCAAACTGCACGTCCATTTCAGCGGCTTGTTAGCTGTTGATAGCGGCCCTAATGTTAACAAAGTCTCAAGATTTGTGAATGATATGACGCTTGAAACAGCCCAGATGACTTATTCTACTTCATTGTTGACATGAGCTGTGATTGAGCTGTGGTTTTTGCCCAAAAAATTGTGGTGGTTCATTGGATCGAGTACACAAGGATGTGATTTGTAATTCTTGAACAACGTAGCCATCATAAATAAACTAACTTCTGTGACTTGTGAATGGGTTCAGGTCTTTGCCAAGCTAAAACATTACTATATTTTTATGGTAGTTGATGGAAGCAAGCTAACATGCTCGCATGCATGTGATTTGATACTCTAACAACACACCTCACTACATTACGGTCCAAACAAACTAGGAGTTGCCGGCCGGCTGATTCTTAATTACCTGACGTGCTATTACTAACTAATTAGATATAGGCTCCTTTTGAGGCTTCATCCAGATGCTTAATTTTGACAGATCTGTGATTGTGATTGTGTGATTGCCCAATATAAGAAAAGCAAAAACAACCCCTCCGATAGTCAGATTCAGAGAAAAATCCAGCGCCAAAGGCATAAACCGCAAGGGTGCCATTTGAACAAAATAACTAAACTTCAAGGAACAGGCCGTGTTTTCCTGAAAATTTAGCTGTTGTACTAATTGTACAAGTCATTTAGCTGGAGTGGTTGTCTGTGCAATGTGATAATAAAAGGATTTCTCTTGAGTTGGTTGGTCAGCTAAATGGCTGGCCAAAACAGAGTTTGCAAAGCAGCGTGGCACAACACCACCAAAGCAGATTAGCCGCGTCCATGGCATCCGTCCTGATGATTACTCGGCACGTTCCTGCATCAGCAGCAAAGCCAATGGCCCGTTGCTGCTGCACCTTTGCATGTCTCCATAGCTGTCTATGATGCAGAAAGCAACATCAATGTATATGTATGTTCACCTCCAAGAATTCAGCAGGTGGTCGGCAGTCTGCTCCAGCGCTCCACATTTCAGTACGCACGTACAGCAGGCCGGGGTGGTCAGTATGTTCAGACTTCAAGGAACTCCGTGGTGAGGCGTTGATAAGATGGCACCTCCGCGTCAGGAGTAGAGAGCCGCACGGCGTCGGCCAAATTCTGAAGATCTCTGATGCAGAGAGTACCATTGATGGATTTGGCGTCTACGTTTCTGACCTGCTACTAGTAGTGATCTATATTCACTCTCATAACAGTTACAGCAGCCAGGAAGCATCTATTAGCACAAGACTCATTTCTAATACATTCAGAGGCGTGCTCTTAATTTTGTTCTGAATTTTTTTACCAACATGCCAAACTGGTACCAAAATTGCTGTCATTCTAGCTAGGGCTCTCATCGTCTCCACCGACACTTCACTTATACAATATACTAATTATGATACAATATCGTTGCACAAGGCGAACTTGGATGCAAAAGTGAGTGCTCATTAACTGTGCCCAAATAAGACGAACAACATGAGCTGATAATCGTACAGTACATATGGCTTTTTGTGATAATCCCAATCCAGGAACATTACAGACAATTAAAAAAAAAATACTCCAAGATCACACGAGCAAGAAAAGAGATAAATCTTTTTGTTGAATAAATCAGTTAAGCAAACGCCATAGGACCATAGGATTAACGTAGTAGCTGCTATGATGTCTTCAACTGGTAAATATACTACTCCCTCTTATCCATATTAATTATCGCAGTTTTAATATAACTTTAGTACGGAGCAGCAGTATAAATAATATGTGACGGTAATTTTGGTACCAGTTTGGCATGTTAGTACATATACAATCTCTGAAAACAACAATACCACTGAATTTATCTGATACATGTCATGTGTCAATCTTCTGTTTTTGACGAAATATTCTCAGTGCTCACCATGACAGCAATAATGATTGTTACAATAGTGGAATACAGATCAGTCCCTTGCCAATCACTAGCAGGGCAGGCATAAGGACACCATCAACCCCATCCATATCGTGAACTTCTGTTACTGCTGCCGTCGATCCCCACGACATGTAACTTGCGCAGACGACAAAGTCATAAACCACAAGGGTACAATTTGAACAAAATAGGTAAACTGCAAGGAACATGCCATATTTTCCCGAAGATTTCGCTGCTGTACTAATGGTACTGGTCATTTTATCTATAGGAGTTCTGGACTGTTATCATGCTGTCCATGGTAGAATATTCAGGAATTTGCCTAAGGGTATAGTGCTATACAACGATACTACTCGTTTATGCTGGAGTTTCCAAGCCTCACTGCAACATATAAATGGACATGGCTCTTGGTTTTTCCAAGCGTGTTAAAAGTTCTCTCTGTTTCATTTTGGACTCTTTCTTCCTTTTTTTATCTTTGTCGGTCACTTTTTCAGGCTAAGTGACTAGGTAGCTTTTTTGTGCAATTTTAGGATGTGAGCCTGTGACCACGATCACCGATAATAAAAGGATATCTAATGATGCTGTATATAGCTTTGAGTTAATAAGGTAGTACATCCTTCATCCAAAAAGTACTACCTTGTTTTCCTAGGGAACCCGGCGGGCTTTATTAAGTTGGATGGTCAGCTACAATGGCTGCCCAAAACAGAGTTTAGAAAGCAGAGTATCATAGCAACGCCAAAACAGAGTAGCATGCAGATGCAGGGTGTCCCCAAATCCTGAAGATGTTTGGTCCTGCATCTTGCATGTCTCCATGGCTATCTCTGATGCAGAAAACACCATTGACGTATATGTACGTTCACCTCCAGGAATTTAGCAGGTGGTCTGTCTGCTCCATTTAGGTACGTACAACAGGCAGAGGTGGTATGCACAGATGTTCAGGCTCCAGAGAACTCCGTAGAGAGGCGCTGAGAAGATAACAGTGCCGCGGCGATGAGTGGAGAGCCATCCGTCCTCGTTGAGGCGATGGCGGACAGGGAAGGAGGTCAATGCCACGCCGCTGGAGATTCCAGTGGAGGGGAAGGTTGTGGTGAGTGGTCACAGAGCACCAAAGGAACATGAAATTGCAGGCTCCAGAATTTGTTCTTTCAAAGAAGTTCTCTTCAGAAAATTTTGTCCCAGACGAGAGGAGTATGCTTTGTTGACTTTGTGGATCTAGTGGGCATGGAGATTCCGGTAGTGGTGATAGGTATTACCTTTTCCTTGTGGCTCGAGGAGCTCCCAGTGCCGGTGCCGGTGATGGCAGAGAGTGCGTGAGTGGCGGCGGTGGAGAGTGGCAGGGCGTTGTGGAGCTTCCCATCGCTGACCGGCTTTCCTCGATCGGTGAGGTTAGGGAGGTGGGCGACGGTTTTGTTTTGGCGTCCGTGCCCTAGCGGCCCCCACCTCCTTCTTATAGCTGGCGCGGCAGGGGCCCACAACCCAGTTGGGTTGGGCTCCCCTGATCAGGGAGCGAGTCAAGAGTTCAATGGGCCTTTGGGGCCATTGGTGGAGAGATCAATACTAATATTCTCCCCCTTGATCTCATCTTTCAAATTTATAACTTTGTATTTTGAAATAACTCTTTTCAAAGTGCTCATTTCATCACAGATTAATGCGTATGAGCTGCCCTATCGTCACGGTCAATCGCCGATGGACTTGACAGCTACAACACACCTCTCTGTTTTGAAATATATACATTAACTTTTGGGCCCTTTTTTATCCGGAAAACATAGACTATACCATAAACCCATGTCGACTATGTGTTCTTTGAACGCACTGGGCAGTAAGCCTTTATTAAGCAGATCTGCAAATACTGGGCCATTGCCGCGGCAAGCGGTAGACCGAATGGCCGGATGGCGGTTCACCTCGATTCTGTCATAACCTCCTCCCTTCCGAGAGTCAACACGCTCCGTGCTATGAGTACTGGCTCTACTCCTACCGTAGAGCGTCACATACCACATTCCGTGAGCATTATTGAGGATATTCAGTCGGTGCTTCTTCGTTGATCCTTCATGGTCCTTCTTCATTGATCCTTCTTCATTATTGAGGACATTTGCATTTCAACATGAATGACATTTGCATTGCCATATTGTAGACTCGACTGATTGACACCGAGAAAGAACGAGATGAAAACCAGGCCAAGATGAAGGAACAAGATGATCTAGTGAAGTCTTTACAACATATGGTGGCCAATCTTTATTCCATGCAAGGCCAACCAGTGCCAGAGATGCCACCGACGCCAGAGTGGAACATTGCGAGTTTTGTTCAAACTATTTCTATCACCATTTTCAGCATTACCATATGCATTCATCTCACTATTGGGTCAATCTATCACAGCTCAACCCATCACAAGGGTCGAACAATGTTCCGGTAGTTCCACCTCAAGTTGGTGGAGTTGGGGCAGCAAAGGGAATGATGCCTTCTAATGTTCATGTTATCACTCCGGTTGATGGAGTTGGGGCAGCAAACGGAATGATGCCTTCTAATGTCGATGTTATCACTCCGATCTCCAAAATCGCGTGAACTTCATGTTATGTTTGAAATTGTTCCTTGTATGTTGAGAACTCTTGCATCTTGAGACTTGTAAACTTGTGGTCTATTGCTTTGATGCACTATTGCTTTTATGTGGAATGTTTTTTAGAATCAATCATTGCTTCTTTTGTTCAATGATGCCTATATATGACATGTTCTATGTGTGATGAACTATATGCTGCCGCTGTATATGTTTCGCTGCAAGAAACAGGGAAAAAAGGCTCCTGGGCACACCATTGCCGAGGGCTGCTCTTGGCAATGACTGTGAAACTGGACCAGAACGCACCCTTTATCGAGAGGTCCCTCGGTAAAGGATAATAACCTGTAGTCCTCCTGGCAGCTTTTAGGAGAAGTGACGTGGCCCTCCCCTATTGGCTGAGTTTGCCGAGCGTGGCACTCGGCAAATATAGAGTTTGCCGAGAGCCACCCTCGGCAAAGTTGGCACTCTTTGCCGAGAGTGGCACTCGGCAAAGATGGCCCTCGACCTGTTCGCCTGGTCCCACGTGTCAGGAGCTGACACGTGTCAGCCACCTACTGGCTGGCTTTGACGAGAGGAGCCCTCGGCAAAGATGGCCCTCGGCCTGTTCGCCTGGTGCCACGTGTCAGGAGCTGACACATGTCGGCCACCTACTGGCTGGCTTTGCCGAGAGGTGCACTCGGCAAAGATGGCCCTCGGCCTGTTCGCCTGGTCCCACATGTCAGGAGCTCACACGTGTCAGCCACCTACTGGCTGGCTTTGCCGAGAGGTGCACTCGGCAAAGATGGCCCTCGGCCTGTTTGCCTGGTCCCACGTGTCAGGAGCTGACACGTGTCAGCCACCTACTGTCTGGCTTTGCCAAGAGGTGCACTCGGCAAAGATGGCCCTCGGCCTGTTCGCCTGCTGACATGTGTCAGGAGCTGACACGTGTCAGCCATCTACTGGTTGGCTTTGCCGAGAGGGGCACTCGGCAAAGATGGCCCTCGGCCTGCTCCCCCTGGTCCCACGTGTCAGGAACCGCCGTCACCGTCTCCTATCCGTTAGCTACTTTATTTTGCCGAGTGGTACTGTTTGGCTCTCGACAAAGTTTTTGCCGAGTGCCCATGTTCTGGCTCTCGGCAAACTCCTATTTGCCGAAGAGGTGTACGCCGGGTGGCTTTTGCCGAGGGTGACACTCGGCAAAGGCTTTGCCGGCGGTTTTCGGCCCTTTGCCGAGTGTCCGTGGCACTCGGCGTAGCACATAATTCCAGTAGTGTTTTGCTGCTTGGTTTTTGGAAGGAAAATAGTTTGAAAATGAAATGACCCACGATGTGCAGATTTAGTTCCATTTTTGCGAATTGTGCAGATTTAATTCTCTTGGGCCTTCTTTCGTTGATAGGGTAGAAAAATCATAGGGAATAGAAAAGTCATAGAAAATAAGATGTCATGTCTCTCAAATCTTATGAGTACCTTGTATTGAAACTCTTTTAGTACTCATGGAAAATAGCATGAATACCTAATGCCGCATTCAAAAGATAAAATGGGATTTATAGGGTATGGCCATAACCTGGAAAGCAAAGGAAAAATTAAGACACTAAGTAAAAAAAAAGCAGAAAAAAAAACTCGTGGTGGTATAAATATGGAAAGGTCTAAAACATAGTAGAAGTGTCTTCTTCATGTAGTTTGCATATAATGTCCGTTGGACTCCCGACCATAGAATCAACTTTGTGTTGATGCTCGAAGGTATTAATTTATGCGGACCACCTTGTCTTCTACTGTTTAATCGCAAATAGAGAAACATGTATTGTTAAAAAAATAGACCAACAACACAAGGGAGTGTACATACGTATGGGCATGGTTACACTTAGACGTGTATACAAGGGGGTTATCGTAAGGGCTTGTGGTGTTTCCATCCGTGTGAAATAAGAAACAACAATGCTGGCGAGCATGCGATTCTTCGCAACGTGTTATGCTGCCCGCAGTCAGCAACCTCTGCACTGTCGAGAGGCGCTGATTGGAGCTGGAGCTAGGCAACTACAGGAAGTCATTAGGTAGCGGCATCGAGAACTCACTGTCATCGAAGTAGATCTTCGTTGGTAGCGATCACCAAGCAGAGAAGTTGAATCCCAGATCCTTCCACGGTTGGATCTATGTTTGCACATCACCATCCTAAAACAACATCTCATGGATGTACGGAACTTCCCAAAACAATCATGTGTCATCTGCAAAAGAAAATTATTAGCCTCACTAAATCCTTACGGAACTTTATTATAGTATGTATGACTGACTGGTGGTATAGATGTTCAGATATAATTTTCTTATTTTCATTCTATGGCATATGCAACCTCTTTATAAGTCTGAATACAACCCACCTAATTCTACAGTAATTAATAAGAAGAGCAAAGTATCACAATTAACAATTATTATAAGATATGAGGGGCAGAAGACTATTTTTTTCAATTATTTCAAGGTTGGGGGGGGGGGGGGGGTGGCCCCCTGACATCTACATTGTGCCCTCCTGACTTCTACATTGCCCTGCTTGCCATCGGCATGACTGTGCCCACCGCAGTATTCAATTTGAAATATTTAAAAGCAAACAAGTAGTTGCAAGTTACTTATGGTGTCGTTACTAGATAAGCAACCATTAGGTGAAGCTGAAGACTTGTGTCAAGTTCTGCACAGAGAAGAGCAGAGTGCTACATTGTGGGTTTCCAATAGGTAGAGTTGGTGTAGTTCTTGAGCATGTTGAAGTTCACGATCATCATCTCCACATGCTAGTACTCCCTGGTGCACCTAACGTCAGGCTTGGCATAGATGTAGAGCGGGCACTCCACGATCTTGCTACTATAGAAAGTTGAGTGTGACACGTAGCATAACGGCAATGGAGCCTTCACTATTTGTGAGTATTATCATGTGGCCTTC
This sequence comes from Aegilops bicornis, assembly GCA_021605145.1. Classification (NCBI taxonomy): domain Eukaryota; kingdom Viridiplantae; phylum Streptophyta; class Magnoliopsida; order Poales; family Poaceae; genus Aegilops; species Aegilops bicornis. The sequence goes on from CM038674.1 coordinate 689,038,324, forward strand.
CATGTCATTCACATGAACAAAAAGAAAGGTCGATAGTTATTAGAACTAAAATGATATCTCGTGTGTTGTAGCGGGTAACCTTTTTTTTTTAGAAATTTTACTCTGTAATGAAAGGTTATTAGATGCATGAAGAAGTGAATATGGCTAAATTTAATCCATGTGGAACGTGTACTTGGCTGATTAAAGTTCATGGAAATATGCAACTGATGTTTCATGCAATCAAGACATAGATAAGACCAAATTAATGGTTTAGAGAAACTTATGATGTGGATAGCTTGAATGAAGAGATAGACAATCATAATTGGACATTAATGGGGATTCGTTGTATAAGAAGTATAGAAGGATGTTGTCGATGAATAGTGAAAATACCCTAGGCCCAGTGATATATTGAATTTGTATGTTTGGAAACCCTCAAGCAATCGTGAAACTATGACGACAATGATAATGAAAATGACAACAACCATGTACCCAGGTTACAAGCTCCCGGGATGGGTTATAGCCCTTCATCCACCTTGATTATGAGAGAGATTGAAGTGAAAGAACCCGATTTCGTCCAGCCTTGTCATGGGATTATATGGAGGAATATTAATACATAGTACAATGCTAAACAAGGTGAGTTGGGAGGCAACTCGAGGGCTAGGGTTTGTATCTAGTCCTAAGCTCGATGACAATGATGTCGATGATTTAGAACTTGGATCCTCTGCGGGGACCTCTCCTCCCTTTATATACATCGATGGTGCAACCCTAGAAAGAGTTCATCAAGGTAGTTTTTTTGAGCAATTTTAGGTTGTGATTGCGATCCATCGATAATAAAAGGATTTGTCGTGATGCTGTACATACTTTGAGTTGATAAAGTAGTACATCCTTTATCGAAGAAACAATCTTGTTTTCTTAGGGAACCCGGTGGGCTTTATTAAGCTGGATGGTGAGCTACAATCGCTGGCCAAAACAGAGTATCAAAAGCAGAGTAGCATTGCAAGGCCAAAACAGAGTAGCATCCAGGGCGTCGGTCAAATCCTCAAGATGGCCCATTCCTGCACCTTGCATGTCTCCATGGCTAGCTCTGATGCAGAAACCACCATCGATTTATGTGTTGTTCACCTCCAGGAATCCAGCAGGTGGTCTGCAGTCTGCTCTAGCGCTCCACATTTCAGTACGTACGTACGTACGTACAGCAGGCCGAGGTGGTCTGCAAAGGTGTACAGCGAACAGGGGCAAACAGGTGGCGATGGCAGACAGCCAGCCAGGGCAGATGCAATCCAAATCAATGCGACACCGCTGGAGATTTCTGTGAGTTGTGACCGAAACGCCAAAGAAACATGCTTCAGATTATTAACCACATCACAGTTACGTTCTCTGAATCCGAGGCAGTGTCTTCGCTTTCTAAGGAACACTAAAGCTGAAGCCTGAAGCAGTAACAGAAATTTAGGACATGGATGATGGTGTCTCCGTTTCTGACCTGCTACTGCTAGTGATCAGTATTCACTCACTCTCGTAACAAATACTGCAGTCAGGATGCATCTATTAGCACATGACTCCTTTCTGATAAATTCAGAGGCTTGCTCTTAATTTTGTTCTGATTTTTTTTTTTACTAACATGCCAAACTGGTACCGAAATTGCTGTCATTCAAGCTAGGGCTTGCGTCGTCTCCACCGACGCCTCACTTGATACAATAAAAATCATGATACAATATCACTGCACGAGGTGAACTTTATTGCCGAAGTGCTTGCTCATTAATTGTGCCTAAATAAGACGAACAATATGAGTTCATAATTGTACAATACATATGGCTTGTTTGTGATAATCTCAATCCAGGAACAGTAGAGACAATTTAAAACAAAATACTCAACGATCACACATTTTGTTCAGGCGTACGCTGAAAGGACCACATGATAGACATGCATCGACCATAGGACATAATGCCTTCGTAACTAGTAGTACTATTCTTCTTCTCCATCAGTGAGAATATCGTCACGCCCTATGATCTGCAAAAGGCAGGGCCTTGTCATCCTGGTAGTAGTTGCAGTATAGTCGAATAATAACAGAAAATTAAAGGAGGGAACGAGGGAGGAGGGGGGCGGCTTTACCTTGCATCCTTTGTGTCTCAGACCATTCAACGTGCTGTCATTCGAATAATATTTTACAGACTCCACTGATACGAACCTGAGGGATGGAAGGTGCAGTAATCCATCTGGGATTCCTTCCACATCCCGGCAAGATGAAATTGACAGGTGAAATAGCTTCGGCATTGTTCCAACCTCCATGGTCCACTTGTTAAAGTAACATCCCTTAAGTCGTAACTCTTGCTGACGAGGGAACCCTTGGACACCAAAGGACATTGTTTCGGGTCTATAATAACAGAACTCCAGCACCACAGGACAAGGAAGCATCTCCAGGATCGGTATCGGGTCTTTTATAATTTCACCAGAAGTAGCCCATATACGAAGCTCCCGTAGGGTTTGTGGAATTTGCACACTCCTTGGCAGAGAAATTTCACAAACATATACTTGTCTTAGAGTAGGTATATCCCATAGGGAGCTTGATACATAATGTGGTACATCTATAGTTTGCAGATAAAGGAGTTTCCTGATTGAAAAAGGAACCATCATGTATCCACATCCTCTCAAACTCAGGTGGCGCAGGTGAATACACCCACCAATTACCTCGGAGACATTCTCTATCCTCGAGTTCTCGACATGAAGAACTCGTAGGAACCTTAGCTCAGGAAAAGTTACTGATAAAAGCCCAAAGCCAAACAAAGCTCTGAGATTAGATGAAGCTTGTAAGATCTGCCCACTCAAGTTTTGGAAAGAAGAACGATAGAATATCTGGTTATGAGATGATGATGCACCAACTTGTCCTGCATTTCATTAGAGTCCATATATATCTCAGCAAAAATCCACACACACACATTAATATATTTAAGAAACTATGTACAAATAAAAGAGATGAGGGGAAGGTAGCTCACCACTGGTAGTTTCATGGATGACATCAAGGAAACTATCTTGCGCTGCCTCTTCTATGCACCAGTCACGTATGATATCATGAATCCTTATATACTCAGCACATTCATGTATAATGCTTGTTTGAACAACTTGCAGAAAGCTTCTTTGAGCCAACTCACTTACATACATACGAGCTGTTTTTTCTACGGTATGCTTAGCTGTATGTGGAATGAAGCCTTCTGCTATCCATAGATTAATAAGATCCAATAAAGATATTTTGTAATCCTCGGGAAAAGCAGCAAGATACAGCAAACAAGATCTTAAATAGTGATTTGGTAGGTCCTTGTAACTGCAAGCTATTATGCCTCGCATCTTCTCTGTGTCCTTGGTTGATGGCCAACACAGTAGCACATCGGACCATGCTTGTGTGTTGAGATTCTTTGATAGGTACCCCCCTAACACTGCAAGTGCAAGTGGTAATCCATCACATTTCCTTGTAAGCTTCCTCCCCAGTTCTTCATATTTATCCAAATCACGTATGCCTGATATTCTGTATGAAGGTAAAGCTTTGCTACTAAAAAGTAGCCAACTTTTCTCATCATCTAAACTCATCAAAGCATGAATATGGGTTGGCATTTCGACATGATTGGCAACATCTCCTTTTCTTGTGGTTAGCAGTACTCTACTACAGTTCGCTGCATCTGGGAAGGCCTTAATTGTTCTATTTATTTGCTCCCATGTGTCTGTTTCCCCCACATCATCAAGAACTAGCAAGTACCTTTTCTTGATGAGGATATCATGGATCTTCTTTCCCACCTCATACTCATTCATGTCATCAACTTTTGTAGACTGGTCTCTGTCACTCAGTATTTGCTTCAAAATTTCCCTTAGTAAATCAATGACCTTGAGCTTTTGAGATACAGTTACCCAAACAAGTGACTCAAAGTGTTGTTTCACTGCAGATGAAGTGTATACTTTTCTAGCAAGTGTTGTCTTTCCTGCCCCACCCATTGCAACTATGGAGACAACACTAAGCATATTTTCTCCCTCAACTAATTTATCCACTATTTCCTTGTACTCGTCCTCAAAACCAACCATTATAACATCATCCTTACAGTGCTGGTGCATAAGGCCATCATAATCTTCTACAGCATCATCCACAACCTGATTATCCAAATCAATTTTCAAGCGGTCTATGCTCTAAAATATCTCACTAAGCTTCCTTCTTACACGCTGAATTTCAATACCAATTTTATGAAGGGTATTCAAGTCACTCGGTAAGCGAGCATACCTTGAAATTGCTCCCATGAAGCCCTTCTTGATCATGCTTCTCTTCTTCATATAATCTGCAGCTTCGATGACATTCTCAGCCTCATATGCAGCATCCCTAATCTGGCTCAACAAGATAGCAACTGTTTCAATTCCAGATCTCCGTTTGCTCTCGGCGTCTCTAAGGTAGCCCTGCAGCCTGATCAACTCATCTTTCAAGAAGGCCACTTCAAGTGTGACCCCGCATAAGAAACTGGTCTCCTGAACAGCAAGACTACCCACGTTCCCAAGAACGGCGCTCACAGCAGACTGTGCCATTGTTCACTCTAACAGCAAGCAGGTTTCTAACCTCTTTTTAGTTACCTTTCCAGCTACGTACACTAGCAAACGACCTGACGGGAGCAAAAACAATGAGTGAGCAGGCCAGTTCAGTTCAGATATATATATATATATATATATATATATATATATATATATAGATAGAGAGAGAGAGAGAGAGAGAGAGAGAGAGAGAGAGAGAGGGGAGAAAGAGAGATAGAGATTTGCCAGGGGGATTGAGCGCTGGAGCGCGATGCCTTCTCCACCTCAGTGTGCCGCTCCGCTCATCTGTTCCGTCGAGCGGCAGCTTGTGCAGACTGCAGAGAAGGGGATCACCGGCGGCCTTTGGTGTGTGGGCAGTTCAGGGGCACGGCCAGAACTTGCTGTGAGACAAGGCGTTCTCCCAGGGGATATTGGGCATATCAACACGTATGTTATGTGTAAAGTCCAAACTGCACATGCTTTCAGCAACTTGTACATTAACTAAGGCTCAAGTATAGTGAATATATAACACAAATGTGAATGGTCGTCGCCTCAAAAACTGTGGTGGTTGATTGGATCGAGTAGGCAGAGCATGTGATTCTCTGAATGGTTGAACAACGTACCCATCTGCAAGCAAGACATTATGGTGGCTGATGGGAGCAAGCTAACAAGCATGTGATTTGATGCTTGGGAAATGTCGGAAACTGGGTCCCTCGTCCCCGCGTCCCTCTCTGAGGCGACTCGGGGCACTACCAAAAACGCGACTAAGGCTAGTCATAGTGGAAGTAACATAAATAGTAACATAGATGCCACATAAGCAAAAAAGATGATATGTCATGTAATTAAAGAGGAAAGAGACAAATAGAGTAACATAATATGTTACCATCACATAGCGGTTTCCAACATAAAAATAGGCTACAAAACAATAAATGAAGACATATGTGTTACTACACCTTTGACACTTCCCACTATGAAGGTAGTAACATGGACTAGTAACATATGTATGTTACTAGTCTAAGTTACTCCCCACTATGACCAGCCTAAGGCTGTGAGCCAACCTATATTCGTGTCGGCCCCATACAGACTCCTAGGAAAAAACGTTTTACTGTGGGCCATGGTCTGGCTGACAGGTTTTTGCTCTATATTCCTGTAGGCTCCGACAAAACTCACAGGAAAAATATATCCCTGTGCGTCGCGGCCCACGGGAATGGCGTTTGGCCCTTCGCGCCCGCGGGCTGTCGCTTCGCGCCACTGGATTTTCATTGCCCGCGCATTTTTTTAGAGGCCCACCCTTTTGGTCTATTTTCCTGTGAGCTCACGGGGTTCGGCCCAATACAAAACGAGAGGGCAAACGGAACCCTCTGGATCCCCAATTCAGTCCTCCTTCTCCAGAATCCTCTCGATCCCCAATTCATTCATCTGGTTCGCCGCCGCCATCACCATAGTCCTCTGGTCCACCGCCGCCGTCACCAACGTCCTTGGTCCAAGCCACTTCACCGCCGCCATCACCATCACCATCGCCCGGTCCACCGCCGCAGACGCCGCTGCCCCATCCTCTAGTCCGCCGCCGCCGCCGCCCCATCCTCTGGTGCGCCGCCGCCGCCGCCGCCGCCACAATATCGTCAGGTCCATCGCCGCAGCCGCTGCCACACCATCCTCCGATCTACCGCCGCGGCTGCCTCCCCTGAAGGTCGTCCTTCAGCCCGTATCTGCCTCAACACCAGCATCGCCCCCCCTCCCCGCGGCTGCCTCCCCTGAAGATGTATGCTGTAGCGTCTGTGGCAACCTCAGTGAGCTGCTAACACGCTGTAGCTTCTATACATGACCATCTAACTGTTTATTTTTTCTAAAAGCAATCGAACCTTGTATTTTAATTCCTGTGTTGGAAGCAACTGAAACTTGACATTTTTGTATTGAATGTTTCTGAAAGTTTCTTTCTTTCTTGCAGATGTGTTATTTGACATGTAGCCCACATGGTTTTCCTATCATTCTGTTCATATTTATATTCTAATTCTAGTTGGTTGCCTCTGCAATAGATTTGTCTAAAATCTAAATTTATATCTTTATAGGAGATGACTGGACTTCGTCATGTTCGTGCCAGGAGCGGACCAGGCAACAATAACTCACAAAGGACAATTTCTGGCAGCACTAATTCTACCAACCTTTTGTCCCAAATGAGTAATGTGAACTCATCTCACCCTTCATCTGAGAAGCGTAGAGGAAGATGCATGAGAGCTACTGTTGAATTAAGAGTGCCTCCACGTGGTCGCAAAGTTGGCATTCAACCTAAAGGTGAAAGGTATTGAAGATATGCATGGGCAGCTCATAACTGTATGTACAAATTCATGCCCACATTCTAAAGCAATGGATCTCAACTTCTGAAGTATCAACTCTAGTAACTTTTCTTCTTTGTTTGCAGGCACTTTTCAACGAGATAGGAAAAGAGCGTTGCCAGCTCATATACTACATATACTAAGCCATAGAGCTGTTTCACAACCAGAAGTGAGTGTATGAGAAACTTGAAGTTGTATATATCATATGGATGAAAGTGTGATGTCCACTACTCAACTTGGATTTGTGCATTCCTTTTGATCTGTCTATGCTGATGTGGCTGCAATATCAACAATGTGTTGCATATGAGATTGTTTTTCATGTTTTGTATTAAGTTGTTTGGCTGTTTGCATCTGTGAGCTTGTCTATTCTCATAAGATTCTTTAGCTGTTGTGCCCAATTTTTGTATAAATAATGCTTGTCATGCTTAATGTCCATCTGATTGGAACTTGAAAGTAGCCTAGACAAAATCAGTTCTTGGTGCCAAGCATTAATCGATAAATGGATATTATTTGGTTCATTTGGTTCTGTTGTATAGTATTGTGTTTTTATTGTTCTAAATCAGATTAAATAACAATTTGTTTACTTCTTGATTCAGGGGACAAATAACTCATCTCAAGCCGGCTCGCAAGCGGTTGATGGCAACAATGATGTCATGGAGTCAAGCGAGGAGAATGACGCCACTGGGAATGTCGGCGATCAGACCGTTGACACAGCCAACAATGACGGAAACTGATTGCTCAAACAACATGATAACATCAGACTATAGGTGGTCGTAATATGCTCTTTTGTGGACTTGTGTATCTGGTATGGCTTAGGAATGAGAACTGACATCTGGTGGTGGTTGCAAGCCGGCGTATTTTGCTAGTATTGTTGTAGTTGGCAGATCCTTTTGTGGATGGTACCTTTGTAGCCTTGTAGCGTAATTTGTTGATATATATGTACGGAACTGATGATGATACATCTGGTGGTAGTTGCAAGCCGGCGTATTTTGCTAGTATTGTTGTAGTTAGCAGATCCTTTTATGGATGGTACCTTTGTAGCCTTGTTGTGTCATTTGTTGATATATATGTATGGAACTGATGATGCTATATGAAGTCTGATGTTGTACCTTTGTAGTCTGATGTTCTCATATGGTTTATGTGAAATAATGCAACATTTGTAGAACCTGGGTTAAGCACATTGCTTTTGTGGTAGGAATATGAAATAAAAAATGAACATCATGATGCAACAATGACGGCCAACGGCTCAGAGGAATGAGCGCATGTTGCAGCAACTAGTATGATTTTCCTGTCGGCTGAACCTACAGGTATAAGTCCTTCCTGACGGTCTTTCCTGACAGGTGGATGACAGGAATATGTATTTTCCGGGAAGCATCATGTGCGCCAACCGTCAGGGATAACCGACAGCATTAATATTCCTGTTGGCGGTCCGTCAGGCATATTCATTCATTCCTGGCAGGCTATGGCTGTGGGTAACCGACAGGAATTATATTCCTGACGGCCAATTTTATTTTCCCGACGACTACTGGCCAACACTCTTAGTCCCGTTTCTCGTAGTGGGGGAACCCTAACTCCCTCCGCCGCCGGCCCTCCTCCACCCTCCCTCCCCCTCGCCGCCGCCGAGGGACAGAGCCGGGCAAAGCCCAGGAAGTGCCGGCGGCGGCGGGGCCTCTCCCATGTGCGTCTCTCTCTCTCTCCCCTGGCGGCGGCGTGAGTTCTTCCGGCGGCGGCTTGGCGGCGTGGCGCGGCGGAGCTCCGGCGATGACTCGGTCCTACGGCGGGGTGAAGGGCAGGGCACCGTCCAGTGGTGCTGCCTCTGCGGTGCACTACTAGGAAAAGGGCTATAGATAATATGGACACTAATGGCGCACCATGTATGTGGTGCGCCATTGCTATATATAGCAATGGCGCACCACATACAGGTGTGCCATTAGTAATATATTACTAATGGCGTATCTGGTGTGTGGTGCGCCATTAGTAGTTTTAAAAAAAAAAATAAAAAAAAATTATTACTAATGGCGCACCGTGTGATAGTGCGTCATTACTATGTCAACTAGTAATGGTGCACCACACCCACCGTGCGCCATTAGTAGTTTTGAAAAAAAATTGTTAGTAATGGCGCACTGTCCACATATCAAACTAGTAATGACACACCACTCCTCCAGTGCGCCATCACTCGGCGTCTGATGTGTGGTGATGGTGTTCGACGAGAATTTGTCACGCCGAAGTATCTATGAGCACGAGTATATATCATAGTGTTTTTTCATAGAATCAAAGGAAGAATAATTTTAATAGTGTTTGATATGCATACGTACAAAGAAAAGCTCTCTCTACGTACGGTGGCCATAGTTCATGCATGTGGACTAGAGCCTGAGATGCATGCATGCGTTGCATGCTAATTAGTTTTCTCAATCACAAATATATCATTCAAATATTCCGGCCACGCACTTGAGTCTGCGGGACAGCCACAAGGGCCTCGGTCAAAAGTACATCATCTGTACGCGGCTGGATAAGATGCACCCGAAGCTTCCTTTTTTTCAAATTCACTGGTAGAGATAAGATAAGCATGGACTGCTCCGATTCTCTCGCCAACAATACGGTCATGCAAACAGAAAATTGGCGGCGCTGGTGGGCTGCACGTCGCTCCCTCCGTTACCCTAGCGCCTGCCTATATAAAGGCCAGCAATCTTCACGCAGGGGAGAGGCACGCACGCGTAGACGCCGCCGCCCTTCACATCCACGCACGTCCACAGACAAGACCCGCTAGCACCACATCCATCCATCACCGCCGCCCTCGCCGACCACCAAGCACCACATCCATCCGTCACCGGTGCACTCGCCGGCCACAAGCGCACACATTCATCCATCACGTAGCACACATCCATCCACTCCATCTATATCACCCACGCAACGCAACAAAGTTACAAGAGCAGCTGGAGTTGGACGCGATCGCATCTGACCGAGGCGCTCGTTGGCTACACGCACCCGAAGCCAGGAGACGTAACTCACGGCGGAGGTCGACCGACTGGACGGCCATGGACGACAAGTTGATCTTCCCGGCAGGTAAAATTACCAACTAACTCTCTCTTATCCTCCATGCGTGCACGCAGAACATGGTCACGGTGGAGAAGTTGTCCATCCACACAAAGGACGAGGACACGGAGACGACGCCGGCATGATGTACTTGTACCATGTCTCCTTCCGCTCTTCACCGAGCCCATTATCCTCGCGTGCCACCTTCGACTCGGGAGCAGCCGGAGCTCGCCAACGACCTTTTTTAGAACGAAGACGCTGGGAGCGTCGGCTTTAAATTAATAAAGCCCAGCAACAGGCAGCATCCAACAGGTTCAACACGAAACAACAGGAAAGAAAGAGGCCACAGCTGAGGTACGATTACATGCAACCGGCCGAAGCCTGCAAGAAAAGGAAAATAAGCCGCGTCGCGCAAACGGCCGGTCCAAAAGACATCATCCAGCTTCGAAGCTAGTGGCGGGCGCCAATCTGGATCAAACGAATCCGCTCCATAGCCTCCGTCATCCAGTCTGCGTCACGCCGTTTCCCCAACAGTGTCCATGTCTGAAGGAACAGGTGGCATTTGAAAATAATGTCAGCAGGGTGAGAAGAAAATTTGTGCTCAATAGTCATCTTGTTGCGAGTGGTCCAAAGGGCCCAAAGCAAAGCACCCACGCATCTCCAAAGCACACGACCAAAACCACCCCTATGAGCTACAAGAATCCCACGAAGATCCGAAGCCGAGAGGGGGTTCCAATTCTGATCAAACGCCTCCCGCACAGCACTCCAAGCAAAGCGGGCAATATGGCATTTGAAGAAGATGTGGTTAGTATCTTCGTGCTCTCCACAAAGCGCGCAAGAGCCATCGGAAGGCCCGTTCCTAATAGCGATGTTGTTAGAGGAGGGCAGGCGGTCGCGAAACATTTGCCATAGGAAAATTTTGATCTTCAAGGGGATAGAGGCTTTCCATAGCCCCTTAGCTATGTCCAGGGTCGGTCCCTTAGTCAGCTTGTTGTAAAGGGATTGGACAGAAAACTTCTCGGAGCTCGAGAGAGACCAAGAGACCGAGTCCGCCTCAGGACGGAGCACCACTCCATCCAAAGCAGCTACTAGCCCGTCCCAACAGGCCCGTTCATGAGCGAGGAGAGGTCTTTTAAAGGAGATGGCGGTCGGGCTGGAACTAAGCGCGTCAGCCAGGAGAATATCAATGTTAGTGGCTAATTGGTAGGCAGCGAAATGGCTCCTCCACAGAGGTTCCGAACCAAGCAAATGGTCCAGCCAAAATTGCGTAGAGGTGCCGTTATTAACGCTGAACTTGGCTCCTAACATGAAGGCTGGCATAACTTTCTGGATCCCATTCCAGAAAGGTGACCCTTTTGCTTTGGAGGTGAGAAAATTCCCATTAGGGAAGTATTCGGCGCGAAGAATGTCCGCCCAAAGCCCTTGCTCGTTTTGAGAGAGTTTCCAAATCCACTTGGTGAGGAGCGCAACGTTCATGTGTTTGGAGTTAAGAATCCCAAGGCCACCAAATTTCTTTCGACGGCATAGCGCAGCCCATTTGATCAAGTGGTACTTCTTTTTGATCCCAGTTCCTTCCCAAAAGAACTTGGACCGGGGAGTGTCAAGCTTGGCGTGAACCCCATCAGCCAGCAATAACATGCCCATTGTGAACAGAGGAAGAGAAGAGAGGCTAGAGTTAGACAGGACCAACCTGGCCGCCGAGGAAAGGAAACGGCCATGCCAAGGGCTAACCCGGTTCGCCACCTTGCCATCCAGAGGTTCCCATTCAAGGATAAAAATGTGCTTATCCGAGATAGGGAGGCCCAAGTACTTAATTGAAAAGCTCCCTAGCTTGCAATTAAGCAGGTTGGCGATACGGACAGCGAAGAGAGGGTCCATCCCAATGGCAATCATCTCGCTCTTGAGGAAATTTATCTTAAGACCTGCGATGATCTCAAACGCAAGGAGAATGAGTTTAATCGACGCTACACTATGGTCGTCAGGCTCGAAGAGCAGCAAGGTGTCGTCCGCATATTGAAGATGTGTGAGACCACCCGGGATTAGGTGGGAAACAATTCCGCGGATGTGACCGGCGTCCTTAGCCTTGTGAACCATGGCTGAAAGGGCGTCCGCAGCAAAGTTAAAGATCAGAGGCGAGGAAGGATCTCCCTGCCTGAGGCCTCGTTTGTAGCGAAAGAAGTTCCCAACCTCTCTGTTGATTGACACAGCAGTCTGGCCTCCCGAGACCAGATGCATGATACGGTGAACAAAGCCTGATTCGAATCCCTTCCGAATCAGGACCTCGCGAATGAACTCCCAGTTCATGCGGTCGTAAGCTTTCTCAAAGTCGAGCTTAAGTAGCACGGTCGGCTACCGAATGAACTCCCAGGACCTCGCCAACGACTTAGGCCAAGTGCTAGCCCCGGTAATCTATCATGGACCCAGCGCAATAGGTCATGGTTTCAGGTCGCGACGTATAGGTCTTCGACTCTCCGGTGCACATGTCCATGACGTCCCAGTCACGATGAACGGGCTTGGCGTACTGCTTTCCGGAGAAGACGGCGACGAAATCAGAGCTCGTGGCAGGCAGGTCCATGGCGAACCCAGGTCACCGACGTACAGGTTTTGCATCACGCTCTTGGAGTAGACGGCGTGGTGGAACCGGAGCTCGCTGACGACGCAGCCCGAGACTCGCCTTTCCCTTCATGGTGTACAGATTCTCGACGGAACCAGCAACCGCGACGACGAGCCTCCACGACCGGCTCCTCCTTCACAAGGCACGCGTCCCCGACGAACAGGTCAATGGCGTACAAATCCTTCACCGAGTCGGAATTTGCAGCGACACAGTACAAGACCGGTCCCTCCTTCAAGATGTGCACCTACCGTGGCGGACAGGTCCTCGGTGTACAGGTCCACGGCGTCGCCGGGTATAGGTCACCCTTTGGCGTAGCACACGGCTGAGGGAGTCCTGGATTAGGGGGTACTCAGACAGCCGGACTATATCCTTTGGCCGGACTGTTGGACTATGAAGATACAAGATTGAAGACTTCGTCCCGTTTCCGGATCGGACTCTCCTTGGCGTGGAAGGCAAGCTTGGCGATTCGGATATGTAGATCTCCTTCTCTGTAACCGACTCTGTGTAACCCTAGCCCCCTCCGGTGTCTATATAAACTAGAGGGTTTAGTCCGTAGGAGAAGGACAATCATAATCATAGGCTAGCTTCTAGGGTTTAGCCTCTACGATCTCGTGGTAGATCAACTCTTGGAATACTCATATCATCAAGATCAATCAAGCAGGAAGTAGCGTATTACCTCCATCGAGAGGGGCCGAACCTGGGTAAACATCGTGTCCCCAGCCTCCTGTTACCATTAGCCTTAGACGCACAGTTCGGGACCCCTTACCCGAGATCCGCCGGGTTTGACACTGACATTGGTGCTTTCATTGAGAGTTCCACTGTGTTGTCACGGTAAGGTTTGATGGCTCGCCTCATTGTCAAGGACAGCATCACCTCTGGGGGATCCCTGGCCCTAGGCCAAACTCTCCGACTAGGCGGCTTTGGCATGACCGCCCAATCGCCCGTCGCACCGACGATGACTTCTCAGGTCATCAAAAACAGCCTCCATGTCGATTCGGAACTTGCCGAACAGATGGATCCAATGGAGCTCTCTTCCCTTAATGAGCTCTTGGATCGCATCGCCGCTCTGGGTGTCGCTACGTACTATGATCGGATTGGGCTTAAACCCGACCGAAGGGAGATTAACTCTCCGCCGGCCACCCATCAGATCGCGGTAGTGGAAGAGCAATGTATTGATTCTTCCTCCGTTTTGAGGAGGAAATATGTCCGGATTCCCGAGCTCTTCGAGCCGGATACCCATTTACGGGAGGACGGGTCCCAGACTCCGAACTTAGAATCGGACGGCGGGCCAGAAAAATTGGGCAACATCCCGGAGTCCGAACTGCTAGGCTCGGAAACTCCTCTGCCCCTGGGTTTTAGATCGGGTCAGGGTTTGGACTTAAATCTACCCACCTACTCAGATTCAAGCAATCTTTCCCACATCAGACAAGAGCCCCAAGAAACAGTACATCACTTCTGGGCCAGATTCCTCCTTGTGATGAACAAGGTCAAGGACTGTCGCGAGGAAGACGCAATCTCATTCTTTTGCAAAAACTGCACGGACAAGGGGATCCTCAATGCTATAAGTCGCCATGACATAGTACACTTTGCTGACTTGGCGGCCATAGTACAGAAGTACTACGCGATGGAAAGCGCCTGAAAAACCCAATCAAAATTTTGGGATCCTCCGGCCCTCACTAAACCCTTCATCCCAACTAAAAGGGTGCACTCTCGCAATTCACCCGATCCAACTACGAAAAAACCAAGGCCCGCCGCAGGGCGTGGAACCGTACTGGAAGGATGTCTCAATGGGTGATACGTCTCCAACGTATCTATAATTTTTGATTGTTCCATGCTATTATATTACCTATTTTGGATGTTTATGGGCTTTATTTTATACATTATTATCATTTTTGGGACTAACCTACTAACCGGAGGTCCAGCCCGTATTGCTGTTTTTTTGCCTATTTCAGTATTTCGAAGAAAAGGAATATCAAACGGAGTCCAAACGGAATGAAACCTTCGGGAGCGTGATTTTTGGAACGAACGTGATCCAGAGGACTTGGAGTGCAAGTCAAGAAACAACCGGAGCCTCCACGAGATAGGAGGGCGCCCCCCCCTATAGGGCGCGCCCCCTGTCTCGTGGGCCCCTCGGGCGTCCACCGACGTACTTCTTCCTCCCATATAAGCCTACGTACCCCGAAAACATCCAAGGAGCAACCACAATACAATTTCCACCGCCGTAACCTTTTGTATCCGCGAGATCCCATCTTGGAGCCGTCGTCGGTGTCCTGCCGGAGGGGGAATCCACCACGGAGGGCTTCTACATTAACACCATAGCCCTTCCGATGAGTTGTGAGTTGTTTACCATAGACCTTCGGGTCCATAGTTATTCTCTAGATCGCTTCTTCGCTCTTTTTGGATCTCAATACAATGTTCTTCCCCTCTCTTGTGGAGAACTATTCGATGTAATCTCTTTTTGCGGTGTGTTTGTCAAGATCCGATGAATTGTGGGTTTATGATCAGATTTATATAATGGATAATAATTGAATCTTCTCTGAATTCTTCTATATGATTGAGTTATCTTTGCAAGTCTCTTCGAATTATTGGTTTGGTTTGGCCTACTAGATTGATCTTTCTTGCCATGGGAGAAGTGCTTAGCTTTGGGTTCAATCTTGCGGTGTTCTTACCCAAAGGATGTAAAGGGTTGCAAGACACATATTGTATTGTTGCCATCGAGGATAAAAAGATGGGGTTTATATCATATTGCTTGAGTTTATCCCTCTACATCATGTCATCTTGCTTAATGCGTTACTCTGTTCTTATGAACTTAATACTCTAGATGCATGTTGGATAGCGGTCGATCGGTCGACGTGTGGAGTAATAGTAGTAGATGCAGGCATGAGTCGGTCTAATTGTTGCGGACGTGATGCCTATATACATGATCATGCCTAGATAACGTCATAATTATTCGCTTTTCTATCAATTGCTTGACAGTAATTTGTTCACCCACCGTAATACTTATGCTCTTGAGAGAAGCCACTAGTGAAACCTATGGCCCCCGGGTCTATATCTTATCATATTTGCTTCCAATCTACTTTTATTTGCATCTTTATTTTCTGCATCTATATTATAAAATACCAAAAATATATTTATCTTATCATATTATCTCTACCAGATCTCACTTTCGCAAGTGGCCGTTAAGGGATTGACAACCCCTTTGTCGCGTTGGTTGCGAGTTCTTTGTTTGTTTGTGTAGGTTCGTGGGACTTGTTGAGAAGCCTCGTACTGGATTGATACCTTGGTTCTCAAAAACTGAGGGAAATACTTACGCTACTGTGCTGCATCACCCTTTCCTCTTCAAGGAAAACTAACGCAAGCTCAAGACGTAGCAAGAAGGATTTCTGGCGCCGTTGCCGGGGAGGTCTTTGCTCAAGTCAAGACATACCAAGTACCCATCGCAAACTCATCTCCCTCGCATTTACATTATTTTTCATTTGCCTCTCGTTTTCCTCTCCCCCACTTCACCTTTGCCATTTTATTCGCCCTCTCTTTCCCAATCTTCTCCTCTCTTTTCCGTTTGCCGTTTTCTGTTTGCTTGTGTGTTGGATTACTTGTTGCCACGGCGCAAGATAATACCAAATTGTGTGATTTCTCGAATACCAATAATAATGATTTCCTTAGTACTCCGATTGCTCCTCTTAATGATGTTGAGTCTTGTGAAATCAATACTGCTTTGCTGAATCTTGTTATGAAAGATCAATTCGCCGACCTTCCTAGTGAAGATGCCGCTACTCATCTAAACAATTTTTTTAATTTGTGATATATGCAAAAGAAGAAAGATACGGATAATGATATTGTTAAATTGAAATTATTTCCGTTTTCACTTAGAGATCGTGCTAAAGTTTGGTTTTCATCTTTGCCTAAAAATAGTATTGATTCTTGGAACAAGTGTAAAGATGCGTTTATCTCTAAGTATTTTCCTCCCACTAAGATCATCACTCTTAGGAACGATATTATGAATTTTAAACAACTTGATCATGAGCATGTTGCCCAATCTTGGGAAAGAATGAAATTGATGATTCGCGATTGCCCTACTCATGGTTTGAATTTATGGATGATCATACAAAAATTTTATGCCGGTTTGAACTTTGCTTCTAGAAATCTTTTAGATTCGGCCGCTGGAGGCACGTTTATGGAAATCACTTTAGGAGATGCTACAAAACTTCTTGATAATATTATGGCTAATTATTCTCAATGGCATATCGAACGATCTACTAGTAAAAAAGTGCATGCTATAGAAGAAATTAATGTTTTGAGTGGGAAGATGGATAAACTTATGAAGTTGTTTTCTACTAAAAATACTCCTTTTGATCCCAATGATATGCCTTTGTCTACTTTAATTGAGAATAATAATGAATCTATGGATGTGAATTTTGTTGGTAGGAATAGTTTTGGAAACAACGCCTATAGAGGAAATTTTAATGCCAGACCCGTTCCCTAATAATTCCTCTAATAATTATGGAAATTCCTACAATAATTCTTATGGTAATTTTAATAAGATGCCCTCTGATTTTGAGAATAGTGTGAAAGAATTTATGGTTTCTCAAAAGAATTTTAATGCTTTGCTTGAAGAAAAATTGCTCAAAGTTGATGATTTGGCTAGGAACGTTGATAGACTTTCGCTTGATGTTGATTCTCTTAAACTTAGATCTTCTCCTCCTAAGCATGATATCAATGAGTCTCTCAAAGCAATGAGAATTTCCATTGACGAGTGCAAGGAAAGAACCGCGAGATTGCGTGCTAAGAAGATAGCTTTATAAAAGTGTGTTCTTCTAGTTTCCATACAAATAATGATGAAGATCTCAAAGTTATTGATGTGTCCCCTATTAGATCTTTGTTTTGTAATATGAATCTTGAAAATAATGGGACTGGAGATGAGTCAACTTTATTTAGAAGGCGTCCCAAGAATTCGGAGTTTTAGATCTTGATGCTAAATTTGGTAAAAGTGGGATTGGAGAGGTCATGACTTTAAATAGTATTGAACCCACTATCTCGGATTTCAAGGAATTCGATTATGATAATTGTTCTTTAGAAAGTTGTATTTCCTTGTTGCAATCCGTTGTTAATTCTCCACATGCTTATAGTCAAAATAAAGCTTTTACCAAACATATCGTTGACGCCTTGATGCAATCTTTTGATGAAAAACTTAATTTGGAAGTTTCTGTACCTAGAAAACTTAATGATGAGTGGGAACCTACTATTAAAATTAAAATTAAAGATCATGAGTGTTTTGCTTTGTGTGATTTGGGTGCTAGTGTTTCCACGATCCCGAAAACTTTATGTGATATTCTAGGTTTCCATGATCTTGATGATTGCTCTTTAAATTTGCATCTTGCGGATTCCACCATTTAAAAGCCAATAGGAAGAATCAATGATGTCCTTATTGTTGCAAATAGAAATTTGGTGCCCGTTGATTTTATTGTTCTTGATATAGATTCCAATCTTTCTTGCCCTATTATTCTTGGTAGACCCTTCCTTAGAATGATTGGTGCGATTATTGATATGAAGGAAGGGAATATTAGATTCCAATTTCCATTAAAGAGGCATGGAGAATTTTGCAAGAAAGAAAGTCAAATTACCTTATGAATCTATCATGCGAGCTACTTATGAACCAAGTGCCAAAGATGGCACTACTTTGATCTATCTTCGCTTTTATGCCTAGCTAGGGGCGTTAAACGATAGCGCTAGTTGGGAGGCAACCCAATTTTCTTTATGTTTTTTGTTTTTGTTCCTGTTTAGTGTTAAATTTTGTTTCTAATTTCTGTTTAGATGTGTTTTCATGTTTTATTTAGTGTTTGTGCCAAGTAGAACCTATAGGATAACCTATGATATGAGTTGATTTGATTCTGCTGAAAAACAGAAACTTTGCGCTCACGAGAAAAAAAATCAATAAATAACAGGAACGAGATTTTGCATTGATTCTTTTTGCTGCTGTTCAATAAGCAAATTTATTAGTACGTCCTATTTTGGTAGGATTTTGGAGGTTCCATAAGTTTGAGTTAGCTACAGATTTCTACAGACTGTTCTGTTTTTGACAGATTCTGTTTTTCGTGTGTTGTTTACTTATTTTGATGCATCTATGGCTAGTATGTAAGGGTTGAAGGAAATATGCCCTAGAGGCAATAATAAAGTTATTATTTATTTCCTTATTTCATGATAAATGTTTATTGTTCATGCTAGAATTGTATTAACCGGAAACATAATACATGTGTGAATACATAGACAAACAGAGTGTCACTAGTATGCCTCTACTAGACTAGCTTGTTAATCAAAGATGGTTAAGTTTCCTAACCATAGACAAAGGAGTTGTCATTTGATTAACAAGGTCACATCATTAGTTGAATGATCTGATTGACATGACCCATTCCATTAGCTTAGCACCCGATCGTTTAGTATGTTGCTATTGCTTTTATCCATGACTTATACATGTTCCTATAACTATGAGATTATGCAACTCCGCCATCGGAGGAACACTTTGGTACTACCAAACGTCACAACGTAATCGGGTGATTATAAAGGAGTAGTACAGGTGTCTCCAAAGGCAGATGTTGGGTTGGCGTATTTCGAGATTAGGATTTGTCATCCGATTGTCGAGAGGTATCTCTGGGCCCTCTCGGTAATGCACATCACTAAGCCTTGCAAGCATTACAACTAATGAGTTAGCTGTGAGATGATGTATTACGGAACGAGTAAAGAGACTTGCCAAGAACGAGATTGAACTAGGTATTGGATACCGACGATCGAATCTCGGGCAAGTAACATACCGATGACAAAGGGAACAACGTATGTTGTTATGCGGTCTGACCGATAAAGATCTTCGTAGAATATGTAGGAGCCAATATGGGCATCCAGGTCCCGCTCTTGGTTATTGACCGGAGACGTGTCTCGGTCATGTCTACATTGTTCTCGAACCGTAGGGTCCGCACGCTTAAGGTTTCGATGACGATTATATTATGAGTTTGTGTATTTTGATGTACCGAAGGAGTTCGGAGTCCCGGATGTGATCACGGACATGACGAGGAGTCTCGAAATGGACGAGACATAAATATTGATATATTGTACGGCTATATTCGGACACCGGAAAGGTTCCGGAAGTTTCAAGAAAACCGGAGTGCCGAGGGGTTACGGAACCCCCGGGAAGTAATGGGCCTTATTGGGCCAAGAGGGGAGAGAGAGGGCCGCACCAGGAGGTGGCGCCCCCCCCCATGGGGAGTCCGAATAGGACAAGGAGGGGGGGGGGCGCGGCCCCCCTTTCCCTCTCCCTCTCCCTCTCTTTCCTTCCCCCTTCCTCCTTCCTAGTTGGACTAGGAAAGGGAGTCCTACTCCCACTAGGAGGAGGACTCCCTCCCTTGGCGCCTCCTAGGGCCGGGCCGCCCTCCCCTTGCTCCTTTATATACGGGGCAGGGGCACCCTAGAACACACAAGTTGATCCTTGAGATCGTTCCTTAGCCGCAGCGGTGCCCCCTCCACCATATTCCACCTCGGTCATATCGTGGCGGTGCTTAGGCGAAGCCCTGCGTCGATAGAACATCAAGATCGCCACCACGCCGTCGCGGCCGACGGAACTCTCTCCCGGAGCTTTGCTGGATCGGAGCTGAGGAGCGCCACCGAGCTGTACGTGTGTCAAGAACTCGGAGGCGCCGGAGTAACGGCGCTGGGATCGGTTGGATCGCGAGGAGAACGTCTGACTACTTCCTCTACGTTGTGATCGCTTCCGCCCGGTCTCACGAGGGTACGTAGACAACACTCTCCCTCTCGTTGCTATGCATCACCATGATCTTGCGTGTGCGTAGGAATTTTTTGAAATTACTACGTTCCCCAACAAAGGGCATCCGAGCCAGGTTTTTATGGTTTGATGTTTTGCACGAGTAGAACACAAGTGAGTTGTGGGCGATACAAGTCATACCGCCTACCAAAGCATGTCATACTTTGGTTCAGCGGTATTGTGAGATGAAGCGGCCCGGACCGACATTACGCCAGACGCTTACGCGAGACTGGTTTCACTGCTACGAGCACTGCGTGCTTAAAGGTGGCTGGCGGGTGTCTGTCTCTCTCACTTTAGTTGAACCGAGTGTGGCTACGCCCGGTCCTTGAGAAGGTTAAACGGAGTCTATTTGACGAAGTATCGTTGTGGTCTTGATGCGTAGGTGAGATTGGTTCTTGCTTAAGCCCGTAGCAGCCACGTAAAATTTGCAACAACAAAGTAGAGGACGTCTAACTTGTTTTTGCAGGGCATGTTGTGATGTGATATGGTCAAGACGTGATGCTATATTTTATTGTATGAGATGATCATGTTTTGTAACCGGTTATCGGCAATCGGCTGGAGCCATATGGTTGTCGCTTATTGTATGAAATGCAAACGCCTGTAATTGCTTTACTTTATCACTAAGCGGTAGCGATAGTCGTAGAAGCAATAGATGGCATAAACGACAACGATGCTACGATGGAGATCAAGGTGTCGCGCCCGGTGACGATGGTGATCACGACGGTGCTTCGGAGATGGAGATCACAAGCACAAGATGATGATGGCCATATCATATCACTTATATTGATTGCATGTGATGTTTATCCTTTATGCATCTTATTTTGCTTTGATTGACGGTAGCATTTTAAGATGATCTCTCACTAAAATTATCAAGTAGTGTTCTCCGAGTATGCACCGTTGCCAAAGTTAAATCGTGCCGAGACACCACGTGATGATCGGGTGTGATAAGCTCTACGTCCATCTACAACGGGTGCAAGCCAGTTTTTACACGCAGAATACTCAGGTTATACTTGACGAGCCTAGCATATGCGAGATATGGCCTCGGAACACGGAGACCGAAAGGTCGAGCGTGAATCATATAGTAGATATGATCAACATAAGATGTTCACCATTGAAAACTACTCCATCTCACGTGATGATCGGTTATGGTTTAGTTGATTTGGATCACGTGATCACTTAGATGACTAGAGAGATGTCTGTCTAAGTGGGAGTTCTTAAGTAATATGATTGATTGAACTTAAATTTATCATGAACTTAGTACCAGATAGTATCTTGCTTGTCTATGTTTGTTTATAGATAGATGGCTCGTGCTGTTGTTCCGTTGAATTTTAATGCGTTCCTTGAGAAAGCAAAGTTGAAAGATGATGGTAGCAATTACGGACTGGGTCCGTAACACGAGGATTATCCTCGTTGCTGCACGTAAGAGTTACGTCTGGATGCACCGCTAGGTGCCGTGCCCGCCGCCGATGCAACCGACGACGTTAAGAACGTCTCGCAGAGCAAAGCTGATGACTACTCTATAGTTCGATGTGCCATGCTTTACGGCTTAGAACCGGGTCTTCAACGACGTTTTGAACGTCATGGAGCATATGAGATGTTCCAGGAGTTGAAGTTGATATTTCAACAGAATGCCCGGATTGAGAGATATGAAGTCTCCAATAAGTTCTATAGCTGCAAGATGGAAGAGAATGGGTCTGCCAGTGAGCACATACTCAGAATGTCTGGGTATTACAATCACTTGACTCAACTGGGAGTTAATCTTCCGGATAATTGTGTCATTGACAGAATTCTTCAATCACTGCCACCAAGCTACAAAGGCTTCGTGATGAACTATAATATGCAAGGGTTAGTAAAGACTATGCACGAGCTCTTCGCAATGCTAAAAGCTGCGGAGGTAGAAATCAAGAAGGAGCATCAAGTGTTGATGGTCAATAAGACCACTAGTTTCAAGAAGAAAGGCAAAGGGAAGAAGAAGGGAACTTCAAGAAGAACAGCAAACAAGTTGCTGCTCAGAGAAGAAACCCAAGTCTGGACCTAAACCTGAAACTGAGTGCTTCTACCGCAAGCGGTCACTTTGGAAGCGGAACTGCCCCAAGTATTTGGCGGATAAGAAGGATGGCAAGGTGAACAAAGGTATATGTGATATACATGTTATTGATGTGTACCTTACTAGAGCTCGCAGTAGCACTGGTATTTGATACTGGTTACATTGCTAATATTTGCAACTCGAAACAGGACTACGGATTGCGAACAACGGCAAAGGACGAGGTGACGATCGCGCTGGGAAATGGTTCCAAAGTCGATGTAATCGCGGTCGGCACGCTACCTCTACATCTACCTTCGGGATTAGTTTTAGACCTAAATAATTGTTATTTGGTGCCGCGTTGAGCATGAACATTATATCTGGATCTTGTTTGATGCGAGACGGTTATTCATTTAAATCAGTAGAATAATGGTTGTTCTATTTATATGAATAATATCTTTTATGGTCATGCACCCTTGAAGAGTGGTCTATTTTAATGAATCTCTATAGTAGTGATACACAAAATAATAATGTAGAAACCAAAAATGCAGAGTTGATAATGATAGTGCAACTTATTTGTGGCACTGCCGTTTAGGTCATATCGGTATAAAGCGCATGAAGAAACTCCATACTGATGGACTTTTGGAGTCACTTGATTATGAATCACTTGGCACTTGCGAACCGTGCCTCATGGGCAAGATGACTAAAACCCCGTTCTACGGTACTATGGAGAGAGCAACAGATTTGTTGGAAATCATACATACAGATGTATGTGGTCCGATGAATGTTGAGGCTCGTGGCGGATATCGTTATTTTCTCACCTTCACAGATGATTTAAGCAGATATGGGTATATCTACTTAATGAAACATAAGTCTGAAACATTTGAAAAGTTCAAAGAATTTAAGAGTGAAGTTGAAAATCATCGTAATAAGAAAATAAAGTTTCTACGATCTGATCGTGGAGGCGAATATTTGAGTTACGAGTTTGGTCTACATTTGAAACAATGCGGAATAGTTTCCAACTCACGCCACCCGGAACACCACAGCGCAATGGTGTGTCCGAACGTCGTAATCGCACTTTACTAGATATGGTGCGATCTATGATGTCTCCTACAGATTTACCGCTATCGTTTTGGGGTTATGCTCTTGAGACGGCCACATTCACGCTGAATAGAACACCGTCAAAATCCGTTGAGACGACACCTTATGAACTATGGTTTAGCAAGAAACCAAAGTTGTCGTTTCTTACAGTTTGGGGATGCGATGCTTATGTGAAAAAGCTTCAACCTGATAAGCTCGAACCTAAATCGGAGAAATGTGTCTTCATAGGATACCCAAAGGAGATAGTTGGGTACACCTTCTATCACAGATCCGAAGGCAAGACATTTGTTGCTAAGAATGGATCCTTTCTAGAGAAGGAGTTTCTCTCGAAAGAAGTGAGTGGGAGGAAAGTAGAACTTGATGAGGTAATCGTACCTTCTCCCTTATTTGAAAGTAGTTTATCACAGAAACCGGTTTCTGCGACATCTACACCAAATAGTGAGGAAGTTGATGATGTTGATCATGAAACTTCGGATCAAGTTACTACAGAACCTCGTAGATCAACCAGAGTAAGATCCGCACAAGAGTGGTACGGTAATCCTGTTCTGGAAGTCATGCTACTAGATCATGATGAACCTACGAACTATGAAGAAGCGATGGTGAGCCCAGATTCCGCAAAATGGCTTGAGGCCATGAAATCTGAGATGGGATACATGTATGAAAACAAAGTGTGGACTTTGGTTGACTTGCCCGAGGGTCGGCAAGCAATAGAAAACAAGTGGATCTTCAAGAAAAAGACTGACGCTGACGGTAATATTACTGTCTACAAAGCTCGACTTGTTGCAAAGGGTTTTCGACAAGTTCAAGGGATTGACTACGATGAGACCTTCTCACCCGTAGCGATGCTTAAGTCTGTCCGAATCATGTTAGCAATTGCCGCATTTTATGATTATGAAATTTGGCAAATGGATGTAAAGACTGCATTCCTGAATGGATTTACGGAAGAAGAGTTGTATATGATGCAACCAGAAGGTTTTATCGATCCAAAGGGAGCTAACAAAGTGTGCAAGCTCCAGCGATCCATTTATGGACTGGTGCAAGCATCTCGGAGTTGGAATAAACGCTTTGATAGTGTGATCAAAGCATTTGGGTTTATATGCACTTTTGGAGAAGCCTGTATTTACAAGAAAGTGAGTGGGAGCTCTGTAGCATTTCTGATATTATATGTAGATGACATATTACTAATCGGAAATGATATAGAATTTCTAGATAGCATAAAGGGATACTTGAATAAGAGTTTTTCGATGAAGGACCTCGGTGAAGCTGCTTACATATTGGGCATCAAAATCTATAGAGATAGATCAAGGCGCTTAATTGGACTTTCACAAAGCACATACCTTGACAAAATTTTGAAGAAGTTCAAAATGGATCAAGCAAAGAAAGGGTTCTTGCACGTGTTACAAGGTGTGAAGTTGAGTAAGACTCAATGCCCGATCACCGCAGAAGATAGAGAGAAAATGAAAGATGTTCCCTATGCCTCAGCCATAGGCTCTATCATGTATGCAATGCTGTGTACCAGACCTGATGTGTGCCTTGCTATAAGCTTAGCAGGAGGTACCAAAGTAATCCAGAGTGGATCATCGGACAACGGTCAAGAACATCCTGAAATACCGAAAAGGACTAAGGATATGTTTCTCGTATATGGAGGTGACAAAGAGCTCATCGTAAACGGTTACGTTGATGCAAGCTTTGACACTGATCCGGACGATTCTAAATCGCAAACCGGATACGTATTTACACTAAACGGAGGAGCTGTCAGTTGGTGCAGTTCTAAACAAAGCGTTGTAGCGAGATCTACATGTGAAGCGGAATACATAGCAGCTTCGGAAGCAGCTAATGAAGGAGTCTGGATGAAGGAGTTCATATCCGATCTAGGTGTCATACCTAGTGCATCGGGTCCAATGAAAATCTTTTGTGACAATCTGGAGCAATTGCTTTAGCAAAGGAATCCAGATTTCACAAGAGAACCAAACACATCAAGAGACGCTTCAATTCCATCCGGACTTAGTCCGTGGGAGACATAGAGATTTGCAAGATACATACGGATCTGAATGTAGCAGACCCGTTGACTAAGCCTCTTCCACGAGCAAAACATGATCAGCACCAAGACTCCATGGGTGTTAGAATCATTACTATGTAATCTAGATTATTGACTCTAGTGCATTCGGGAGGCCAGGAAATATGCCCTAGAGGCAATAATAAAGTTATTATTTATTTCCTTATTTCATGATAAATGTTTATTGTTCATGCTAGAATTGTATTAACCGGAAACATAATACATGTGTGAATACATAGACAAACAGAGTGTCACTAGTATGCCTCTACTAGACTAGCTTGTTAATCAAAGATGGTTAAGTTTCCTAACCATAGACAAAGGAGTTGTCATTTGATTAACAAGGTCACATCATTAGTTGAATGATCTGATTGACATGACCCATTCCATTAGCTTAGCACCCGATCGTTTAGTATGTTGCTATTGCTTTTATCCATGACTTATACATGTTCCTATAACTATGAGATTATGCAACTCCCGTTACCGGAGGAACACTTTGGTACTACCAAACGTCACAACGTAATCGGGTGATTATAAAGGAGTACTACAGGTGTCTCCAAAGGCGTATGTTGGGTTGGCGATTTCGAGATTAGGATTTGTCACTCCGATTGTCGGAGAGGTATCTCTGGGCCCTCTCGGTAATGCACATCACTAAGCCTTGCAAGCATTACAACTAATGAGTTAGCTGTGAGATGATGTATTACGGAACGAGTAAAGAGACTTGCCAAGAATCTAGATTGAACTAGGTATTGGATACCGACGATCGAATCTCGGGCAAGTAACATACCGATGACAAAGGGAACAACGATGTTGTTATGCGGTCTGACCGATAAAGATCTTCGTAGAATATGTAGGAGCCAATATGGGCATCCAGGTCCCGCTATTGGTTATTGACCGAGACGTGTCTCGGTCATGTCTACATTGTTCTCGAACCGTAGGGTCCGCACGCTTAAGGTTTCGATGACGGTTATATTATGAGTTTGTGTATTTTGATGTACCGAAGGAGTTTGGAGTCCCGGATGTGATCACGGACATGACGAGGAGTCTCGAAATGGTCGAGACATAAAGATTGATATATTGGACGACTATATTCGGACACCGGAAAGGTTCCGGAAGTTTCCGGAGAAAACCGGAGTGCCGGAGGGGTTACCGGAACCCCTGTGGGAAGTAATGGGCCTTATTGGGCCAAGAGGGAAAGAGAGGGCCGCACCAGGAGGTGGCGCCCCCATGGGGAGTCCGAATAGGACAGGAGGGGGCGCGGCCCCTTCCTCTCCTCTCCTCTCTTTCCTTCCCCTTCCTCCTTCTTAGTTGGACTAGGAAAGGGAGTCCTACTCCCACTAGGAGGAGGACTCCCCCCTCCTTGGCGCGCCTCCTAGGGGCGGCCGGCCCTCCCCTTGCTCCTTTATATCACGGGGCAGGGGCACCCTAGAACACACAAGTTGATCCTTGAGATCGTTCCTTAGCCGTGTGCGGTGCCCCCCTCCACCATATTCCACCTCGGTCATATCGTAGCGGTGCTTAGGCGAAGCCCTGCATCGGTAGAACATCAAGATCGTCACCACGCCGTCGTGCTGACAGAACTCTCTCTCCCCGGAGCTTTGCTGGATCGGAGCCTGAGGAGCGTCACCGAGCTGTACGTGTGTCAAGAACTCGGAGGCGCCGAAGTAACGGCGCTGGGATCGGTTGGATCGCGAGGAGAACGTACGACTACTTCCTCTACGTTGTGATCGCTTCCGCTTCGGTCTACGAGGGTACGTAGACAACACTCTCCCCTCTCGTTGCTATGCATCACCATGATCTTGCGTGTGCGTAGGAATTTTTTTGAAATTACTACGTTCTCCAACAAGGGTATGAACC
Organism: Aegilops bicornis; assembly: GCA_021605145.1. NCBI lineage: Eukaryota > Viridiplantae > Streptophyta > Magnoliopsida > Poales > Poaceae > Aegilops > Aegilops bicornis. Next base: position 689,065,660 of record CM038674.1, read on the forward strand.
ATAGATAACTTGGAATACAGTAGGTTTAACACCAATTTAAATAAAGAATGAGTTCATACAGTACCTTATGTGGTGGTTTTGTTTTCTTTCACTAACGGAGCTTATAAGATTTCCTATTGAGTTTTGTGTTGTGAAGTTTTCAAGTTTTGGGTAAAGATTTGATGGACTATGGAATAAATGGTGGCAAAAGCCTAAGCTTGGGGATGCCCAAGGCACCCCAAGATATTCAATAATATCCAAAAGCCTAAGCTTGGAGATGCCCCCGGAAGGCATCCCCTCTTTCTTTTTCGTTCATTGGTAACTTTACTTGGAGCTATATTTTTATTTACCACATGATATGTGTTTTGCTTGGAGCGTCGTGTATTATATTGGTCTTTGCTTGTTAGTTTACCACAATCATCCTTGCTGTAACACACCTTTTGGGAGAAGCCTATTTGCTTAGGATTTGATAGAATACTTTATGTGCTTCACTTATATCTTTTGAGCTTGATAGTTTTTGCTCTACTACTTCACTTGTATCTTTTAGAGCACGGTGGTGGATTAATTTTGAAGAAATTGTTGATCTCTCATGCTTCACTTATATTATTTTGAGAGTCTCTTAGAACATCATGGTATTTTCTTTGGTTATGAATTGGTCCTAGAATGATGAGCATCCAAGTTGGGTATAATAAAACTATCATAGGAAGTGAATTGGATGCTATGATCAACTTGATACTTGATGATTGTTTTGAGATAGGGAGGTAGTGATATTAAAGTCATGCTATTTGGGTGATTATGAATTTAAAGAATGCTTGTGTTGAAGTTAGCAAGTCCTGTAGCATGCACGTATGGTTAAAGTTGTGTAACAAATTTGAAGCATGAAGTGTACCTGGCTTGCGCATCCTTATGAGTGGCGGTCGGGGACGAGCGATGGTCTTTTCCTACCAATCTATCCCCCTAGGAGCATGCGCATAGTGCTTGGTTTTTGATGACTTCTAATTTTTTGCAATAAGTATATGAGTTCTTTTGACTAATGTTGAGTCCATGGATTATACGCACTTTTACCTTTCCATCATTGCTAGCCTCTTCGGTACCGTGCATTGCCCTTTTTCACCTTGAGAGTTGGTGCAAACTTCACCGGTGCATCCAAACCCCGTGATATGATATGCTCTATCACACATAAACCTCATTATATCTTCCTCAAAACAGCCACCATACCTACCTATTTATGGCATTTCCATAGCCATTCCGACATATATTGCCATGCAACTTTCCACCGTTTCGTTCATCATCATCATGACATACATTACTTTTGTCATATTGACATTGCATGATCATGTAGTTGACATCGTATTTGTGGCAAAGCCACCATGCATAATTTTTATACATGTCACTCTTGATTCATTGCACCATTCCGGTACACCGTCGGAGGCATTCATATAGAGTCATATCTTGTTCTAGTTTCGAGTTGTAATTCATGTGTTGTAATCAATAAAAGTGTGATGATCATCATTATTAGAGCATTGCCCAAAAAAAAAGCCAAAAAAAGGCCAAAAGAAAAAAAAGAAAAGAAAATAAAAAGGGAAAAGAAAAAAATAAATAAAAAGGGCAATGCTACTATCTCTTTTTCCACACTTGTGCTTCAAAGTAGCAGCTTGTTCTTTATTGAGTCTCATATATTGTGCTTCAAAGTAGCACCATGTTCTTCATGTAGAGAGTCTCATAGGTTGTCACTTTCATATACTAGTGGGAATTTTTCGTTATAGAACTTGGCTTGCATATTCCTACGATGGGCTTCCTCAAATGCCCTAGGTCTTCGTGAGCAAGCAAGTTGGATGCACACCCACTAGTTTTCTTTTGTTGAGCTTTCATTCATTTATAGCTCTAGTGCATCTGTTGCATGGCAATCCCTACTCCTCATGTTGACATTAATTGATGGGCATTCCCATAGCCCGTTGATTATCCTCATCAATGTGAGACTTTCTCCCTTTTTGTCTTCTCCACACAATCCCCAATCGTTATTCTATTCCACCCATAGTGCTATATCCATGGCTCACGCTCATGTATTGCGTGAAAGTTGAAAAAGTTTGAGATTATTTAAGTACGAAACAATTGCTTGGCTTGTAATCGGGGGTATAGAAGTTGGGAACATCTTTGTGTGACGAAAATGAAGCATAGCCTAACTATATGATTTTGTAGGGATGAATTTCTTTAGCCATGTTATTTTGCGAAGACATGATTGCTTTTATTAGTATGCTTGAAGTATTGCTATTTCTTTTGTCAATATGAATTTTTATCTTGAATCATTTGGATCTGAACATTCATGCCACAATAAAGAAAATTATATTGAGAATTATGCTAGGTAGCATTCCACATCAAAAATTCTGTTTTTATCATTTACCTACTCGAGGACGAGCAGGAATTAAGCTTGGGGATGCTTGATACGTCTCGAATGTATCTATAGTTTTTTATTGTTCCATGCTATTATATTACCTGTTTTGGATGTCTATGGGCTTTATTTTATACATCATTATCATTTTTGGGACTAACCTACTAACAGGAGGCCCAACCCATATTGCTGTTTTTTTTGCCTATTTCAGTATTTCGAAGAAAAGGAATATCAAATGGAGTCCAAACGGAATGAAACCTTTGGGAGCATGATTTTTGGAACGAACATGATCCAGAGGACTTGGAGTGCAAGTCAAGAAACAACCGGAGCCTCCACGAGATAGGAGGGTGCCCCCCCTATAGGGCGCGCACCCCTGTCTCGTGGGCCCCTCGGGCGTCCACCGACGCATTTATTCCTCCCATATAAGCCTCACGTGCCCGAAAACATCCAGGAGCACCCACAATACAATTTCCACCGTCAGAACCTTACAGATCCATGAGATCCCATCCTCGAGCTGCCGTCCGCTGCGTTCTGCCGGAGGGGGAATCCACCACGGAGGGCTTCTACATCAACACCATAGCCCTTCCGATGAGTTGTGAGTAGTTTACCACAGACCTTCGGGTCCATAGTTATTAGCTAGATGGCTTCTTCTCTCTTTTTAGATCTCAAGACAATGTTCTTCCCCTCTCTTGTGGAGAACTATTCGATGTAATCTCTTTTTGTGGTGTGTTTGTCAAGATCCGATGAATTGTGGGTTTGTGATCAGATTTATCTATGGATAATAATTGAATCTTCTCTGAATTCTTTTATATGATTGAGTTATCTTTGCAAGTCTCTTCGAATTATTGGTTTGGTTTGGCCTACTAGATTGATCTTTCTTGCCATGGGAGAAGTGCTTAGCTTTGAGTTCAATCTTGCGGTGTTCTTACCCAATGACAGAAAGGGTTGCAAGACACGTATTGTATTGTTGCCATCGAGGATAAAAAGATGGGGTTTGTATCATATTGCTTGAGTTTATCCTTCTACATCATGTCATCTTGCTTAATGCGTTACTCTGTTCTTATGAACTTAATACTCTAGATGCATGCTGGATAGCGGTCGATGTGTGGAGTAATAGTAGTAGATGCAGGAAGGAGTCGGTCTACTTGTTGCGGACGTGATGCCTATATACATGATCATGCCTAGATAACGTCATAATTATTCACTTTTCTATCAATTGCTTGACAGTAATTTGTTCACCAACCGTAATACTTATGCTCTTGAGAGAAGCCACTAGTGAAACCTATGGCCCCTGGGTCTATCTCTTATCTTATTTGCTTCCAATCTACTTTTATTTTCATATTTATTTTCTGCATCTATATTATAAAATACCAAAATATATTTATCTTATCATATTATCTCTATCAGATCTCACTTTCGCAAGTGGCCCTGAAGGGATTGACAACCCCTTTGTCGCGTTGGTTGCGAGTTCTTTGTTTGTTTGTGTAGGTTCGTGGGACTTGTTGAGAAGCCTCCTCCGGGATTGATACCTTGGTTCTCAAAAACTGAGGGAAATACTTACGCTACTGTGCTGCATCACCCTTTCCTCTTCAAGGAAAACCAACGCAAGCTCAATACATAGCAATGGGCCATGCAAAATCCAAAGTACACCGGACTCCACACCAACACACAACCTTAGAGCATGTTGGATACTACGGTAGGTGGCCAAAAGCGGCGACGATCTCCTCAACAACCATACCGCGGCGCAACATTCCGCCGAGAATAACAATACGGTACTGACAATTTTCGAGACTTTCGCCTCAAATAATAGGCGCAAGCGAGCACTCCGCAGCCCCGCTGAAGTCTGCCATGTTGTAGCAATAAGTCCATGGAACGACACAGCTATAACCTTCAATGCCAGTGACGAACCTCAATTCCGAACAGTCTGGGCACCAGCCGCTTTGGTCCTTAGTACGATCGTGGACGGCTTCAGGCTTACTAAAGTGCGCATGGACGACGGAAGCGAAGACCCTCAACTAGATGGAAATAGACAAGAGCCGCATTGAGCGAAGCAGCACGACCTTCAGGGGAATCATCCCTAGTCGGGAGGCACGATGTGCAGGAAAAAACACACTAGATGTGGTACTTGGCACGCTGGAGAATTACAGGTCCGAAGAAATCACATTCCAAGTGGCCCCGTTCAGCAGCGGATACCACGCCCTTTTAGGGAGGGACGCACTCGCGAGATTCCAAGCTATACCCCATTACGGGTACATGAAGCTCAAAATGCCCGGGCCCAATGGAATCATCACTCTAGCTAGTGACCCGGACGTTGCACTCTGTGCCGAAAATAAAACCGCCGCGCTGGCCCTTGAGGCATTATCCGAAGCCCTCGCGGCCGAAGAACTAACCACGCTACGCTCCACAGTGGAAAAGGATGACGTGATACTCGACAAAAGACCCAAGTCCACCTCTTTCAAACCAGCGGACGAGATAGTCAAATTCCAGGTCCACCCAACGGACCCCACAAAAACAGCTTTCATTGGGACACATCTGAACCCCACAATAGACGCCGCACTGCGAGAGTTCTTGCGTGAGAATTGGGATATCTTCGCCTGGCATCCTTTAGACATGCCAGGCATCCCACGCAGGCTGGCCGAACACAGCCCAAATATAATGAAGGGATACAAGCCGGTCAAGCAGACTCTTCGGCGCTTTTCAGAACCTAAGCGACAAGCCATGGGAGAAGAGCTAGCTAAGTTACTCGAGGCCGGATTCATCTGAGATATAAAACATCCGGATTGGCTAGCAAACCTGGTGATGGTACCAAAGAAGGACAAATCCTGGCGCCTATTTGTCGAATTCAAGGACCTTAATAAGGCTTGCCCCAAGGATCCCTTCCCCCTCCCCCGCATTGATCAAATCATCGATGCTACCGTAGGACATGACTCGTTGTGTTTCCTCGATGCATACTCCAGATACCATCAAATTAAGATGGCGGAGTCCGACCAAGCCGCGACGACATTCATAACACCATACGGGCCCTTCTGTTTCAATACCATGCCTTTTGGGCTCAAAAATGCCGGCGCAACCTATCAACGCATCATTCAGACATGCCTGGAAAGCAGACCGGCAAAACAGTAGAGGCATACGTAGACGACGTGGTCATCAAAACAAGATAAGTCGAATCTTTAATAGATGACTTGAGACTTACATTTGATAATCCCCAAACATACGACATCAAGCTCAATCCGGAAAAATGTGTTTTAGGCGTACCTGCTAGAAAGCTGCTAGGCTTCATCGTCTCCAATAGAGGAATTGAAGCAAATCCGGCAAAAATTCGAGCTCTGTCACAGTTGGCTATCCCAACAGACCTCAAGCAAATCTAGAAATTAACTGGATGCGTGGCTGCCCTAAGACGCTTTATATCCCGATTGGGAGAAAAGGCACTACCTCTCTATCGCCTTCTTCGATGCACCGAACACTTCGAATGGACGGATGCGGCCACGGCCGGACTAGAAGAAATAAAGGCCCTCTTGGCCAACAATCCAATCCTGACCGCGCCAAATACGGGCGAACCCATGCTATTATATATAGCCGCAACACACCAAGTTGTAAGCGCAGTGCTTGTCATCGAACGAGAAACGGACGGACACAAGTTCCCGCTTCAAAAGCCGGTATACTACGTATCCACAGTCCTCACTCCATGCAAATCCCGGTACCCACATTATCAAAAGATAGCATACGCGGTCTTCATGGCATCCCGGAAACTATGACACTACTTTCAAGAGTGCTCAATCACGGTTGCCTCAGAAGTACCACTCAACGATATAATAAATAACCGCGATGCCACGGGTCGGATTGCTAAATGGGCTATCGAACTCCTCCCGTTTGACATAACATATAAACCACGGCGAGCCATTAAGTCGAAAGTCCTGGCTGACTTTGTCGCTGAATGGACAGAATCCGAACTCCCTAAAGAGTACGGCGCATACTCCAATTGGATCATGCACTTCGACGGATCTAAGATGCTAGCCGGATTGGTAGCGGGTGTTGTCCTGACATCCCCCGCTGGAGACATGGTTCAGTATGTACTCCAAATACTATACACAGACTCCAACAATGCAGCCGAATACGAGGCTCTATTGCATGGTCTTCGGATGGCAGTCTCCATGGGCATCCAACGCCTAGAAGTGCGCGGGGATTCGAACCTCGCAATATCTCAGATAAATGGAGACTTTGATGCCAAGGATCCGAAAATGGCGGCCTACCGTAATGTCGTCCTCAAAATGTCAGCTCGGTTCGAGGGGCTCGAATTCCACCATGTGGTCAGAGAACAATCAAGCAGCGGATATCCTCGCCCGCATCGGCGCTAAACGCGACCCCGTCCCACCTAATATCTTCTTGGAAAGGCTGTTCAAGCCATCCGTGGTATGGGAAGGGGAGGCCGGCAATACCATTCTGGAACTGAATATAACCCCATATACCGAACCATCTGGTGTAATTGGACGCTCTGCCACCGAAATAACACCTTCTGCCCACGTGATTATGGCTGTCATTGCCCCGTGGACAGAACCCTTCTTAGCCTACCTAAATAGTCAAGAACTCCCTGAGGACCAAAATGAAGCACGTTGCATTGTGCGACGCTCTAAAGCCTACAAAGTCCACGAGGGAGAGCTTTATAAGAAAAGCCCCACCAGAGTGCTCCAAAGATGCATCTCCGAAGAGGAAGGGCGGCAACTCTTGGCCGAAATCCATGCCGGACTCGATGGTCACCATGCTGCAGCTCGGGCACCTGTAAGCAAGGCCTTCTGTACAGGTTTTTACTCGCCGACAGCCCGAGCAGATGCACAAGATCTTGTCCAACATTGCGTCGGTTGCCAACTTTTGGCCAATCAGAGCCATATGCCCCCTACCACTCTCCAAATAATCCCCATAACTTGGCCCTTCGCGGTCTCGGGGCTTGATATGGTCGGACCCCTTAAAGGGGGAAGCCATAAGAAAAAAAATACTTATTGGTCATGGTGGACAAGTTCACCAAATGGATAGAAGTCAAACCAGTTAAAACGGTCGAATCCGGACCAGTGATAGACTTCATATCAAGGGTTGTGCACCGTTACGGTGTCCCCCACAGTGACAATGGCTCAAATTTCACAGCCGATGAGGTGAAAACTTGGTGCGGCAATATGAGCATTAAGCTCGATTACGCCTCTGTCTATCATCCCCAAACAAACGGTCAGGTCGAACGTGCAAATGATCTTATAATGAGCGGCATTAAACCTAGACTAGTGCGATCCTTGAAGGAATCAGATACGCACTGGGTCGAGGAGCTCGACTCCGTACTATGGGGACTGTGGACCATGCCAAATCGCACTACCGGATACACACCATTCTTTATGGTGTATGGCGCAGAGGCAGTATTGCCCTGCGATATTATTCATGACTCACCTCAGGTGCGCATGTATGAAGAGAGAGAAGCCAAGCTTGATTGACAGGACAATCTAGATGCCCTGGAGGAGGAGCGCGACGTAGCAAAAGCCTGTTCCGCATTCTATCAGTAGCAGGCTCGAAGGTATCAAAGCAGAGAAGTGCGGGCCAAAACTTACAACATTGGCGAACTCATTCTACGCCTACCGGTGAAGAAGAAGGAAAGCTCAAGCCCAAGTGGGAGGGTCCCTTCATCGTCGATAAAGTTCTCACCGGAGGAGCGTACCGTCTCCGTAATGCATCAGATAACAGACTCGAGTCGAACCCATGGAACGCGGCCAGAGTCCGAAGATTCTACGCCTTGTGTCGAACTCAGTGCTCGTCTCCTTACCTTCGCCTTTTTAATTATGTCCTCCTTTTTTGTCTCTTTTCCACTTTTCTTTTTACACACAAAGCCTTAAATGCTTTACGGATGCTTCGATCGCTCCGGCCGCACTATGCGTGCTCAATATACCTCGAGGCTTCCTATACGGAAAGCTTAATATAATTATTTTCATGGCTTTATGCCCACCACATATGCGTCACCTTTCCATATGTGCCTTTTCTTCACCATTATATGCATCGATATGAGTTAAGTTTTGGCCATGCTGGGTTGCCTGGCTCTTGTGTTTATGCCCTACGTTCCTGTTAATTCGGCTAGGGCATAAGGGGAGCACCTCTCTGCAATTATTCTTTGGCCGGGTCAGCCGGATGTGTACCTCAGACTGGGTGAAGCCAAAAGCTAGCATTCTTAAGGGAATATTCGGTCGGTGAACAAAAGATGTTTTTATCTATTACAACATAAACCCCCAGATGTTTTGTATCCTGCATGTTTGTTCGAAGTTCGGACGTGCACATTGATGCATGCGTACCCAGGGAAAGGAACCCTTAACGGAACTGTTCTCTCTTGAAGATGTCTCTTACTACCAATGTAATATAACATAACTAGTTGGGTACTTGTCTGTTCAAGCACTTATGACCCCTACGCCTGGTTTCCACGCGTACCCCGGTTTTACATAACTGAGCGGGTATTCGGATACACTTCGGACTGTCGGGTCCGGAGGCTGAAGCGAAAAGATCCGCCAAGAAAAATGATTTACAATCCGGCTAGGAACTACATACGTCCATTGAAGTACATAGTCACTTGGACTGGCTAAATTCTTCTTCTATACCATCCAACAGGCTGTCTAGCCTACAATCCTATTGGGAATACTTTGCGGCTAATTCTACTTGGTCATATACCAGACTTACGGGGATCTCTTTTCCGTCTGGCCCCACCGGTCCAACCTCGGCCATATGGTTCGGGTCAGCCTTGGCGTATCGTGTCTTCACCATGGCCCAGGCCTCCCTTGCACCTTGTTGGCAGGCCGATATCTTCCATAATCGGAAGCACCGCCGTGCTCCCTTGAGCATATCCACAAGCTCTCCTATGCCTCCTAGCAGGGAAGCGGATGGCCACAAGGCCTGGGCAATACCCTGCATCACCTGCCGAACTCGTTCGTGCAGTTGTGAGAGATCTTGCAGCAGATCGTCTGCGGATCCGGGCATCTCCTCTCCAGGACGGCCTTTTAGCATACCTACAGACATAACTCTGTTAATGCGTTTCTTCGTCGAACAGTACTGCAGTTCGTTTAAGCACTTGCCATAAATGCCGCGTCGAAGCCTCCTATTCTCCTTCACGGAGTCAGCAAGATGGGCCTGAACATCTGCTAATTCGACGCTCAGCCGGATATTGGCATTTTGGAGATCGTTTTTCTCCTGCCTAACCTGTGTAAGCACACGCTCGCCAGCCTTTAGCTGTCTTCGAGCGAACGGCTCATCCTCTCATACGATCTCCGGATTCTCTCCGGGATTATCTGCGGAATCTATTGTTAGATTTCTAAAGCATGCCGAATATTAATTGGTCTATGTACTTACATTCTCCTAGATTGAGACAAGTATTACCAGATGAGGCCTTCTCGGATTCCTCTATTTTGCCAAGTGCGGCCCTCAGTTGGGCCTTGCATACCTCTAGCTCTTGAGATAAATGGGTATTCTTCTCTACAAGAACCTATGCATACAATGATCCTTAAATCAGTTGTGCCAACTGTTTCAAGTCTCAGGGGCTACTGATATACATACTTATCAAATTTTCTTACCCGTATATCCTTTACGTACTAGTCTATGGCTCTCGCGAGTCTGTCTTGAGCAGCTCGGATGTACGCGTCTCCTGAGTTGAAGGCATTAAATGCCTCTTCGGAGAAACCGGTGTCGCGGACTACGGCCCGTCGGCGCCGGTGATTCATGGTGCTCTCCACTTCGGAATTTGTAGCGGGGAGACTATCCGCATCCTCTGTCGGAGGACAATTCGGTGTTGTCCCCACATTAGCCTCCACTCATGAGGCCGGTTCTGGAATCCAGCTGGCGGAGGCATGGCCGGCAGGGTCTCCGGATATAGTCCGGCGACTACTCTTTCTGCCAGGACACAATGGACGCTGTTACATTTAAAAGCTGATAATCACGGATCAGGTTTTAAATTATACCTCTGCGACGGCATCTCAATCCTAACCGCCTTCCTCTTAAGCCTGCCTGGCCTGGGTGCCCTTTGCTGATGAGCCCCCATGGGCTCGGCACGGTGTCCCGATAGCCGTTTCTATAAAAGTACAATATACGTGCATAAGTTATGGCTTAAAGAAGGAATCATTCTCGGAAGTTAGGACTTCGGCTTTACTTACGTGTGGTACAGGGAGCAGTCCGGGATAATCGGCGATGATGGCCACCAAGGTGCCGTCACAACTTGCCTGGTAAAATGTCCCATCGACGAGCTCCATAGATATGTCCAGATCTTCTTCAAGTCCGGGGTCGAGAGTCCGGTTAGAGTCCTCTGGCTATGGAGATGGGCTGTTGAACTCTTTCACGGTCTTTTTCAGTTCCTGCTATGAAATAGCAAGGTAGATAATTGTGACAAGGGATGCAAGAATGAATAGAGTTAAGTAAAGGATGACAGCTTACCCAGCTTGGGGGTTGTACATGGAAAATCCATCCCGTGGCTTAATGCGGAGGAACTCCTCTTCTTCTCCTTTGTACAAATCAGACAATATTCTCGCCAGAGCGGTGGCGGAGTCCGGACCTTTACGACCGCAGCGGGTGGCATCGTCTTCTCCGTTGAAGTGCCACATGGGTTTGCCCCGATATTGAAGTGGCTGCACCCCCCGCATTATGCATATTGACATAACTTCGATTATTTTCAGTCCTGATTGGGCCAGTATTTTTATCCTGCCATCAGGTAGAGGACTTCTCTGTTATCTTCCTCCTGGGGGCTCCCGGGGCGCCAGCTTTGGCGTTTCTTCAGCGGAGCATTAGTAAACTCAGGAAGGCCCGTCCGGATCAGGTCCGGAAGGGGAACGTCCTCTACATAAAACTACTCCGTAGGCCAGTCTTCCACTACAAGAAATATGTCAACTAGTGACCTTTTGTCAGTGACCCTAGAAGAATTGGTCATAGATCTATGACCATTTGAGACCAATTGGTCAAAAGCTGTTCGGGGGGCTCCAAACCCTAAACCATTGCGACCATTTTGGTCAGAAAGGTCGTAATTTCCTTACACCAAATGGTCACAAAGCAAACAGGGCTGGTCTGCTGCCTTATTTCTAGTTGTTAACGACCAAAATAGATGGTCATAGCCTTGTAGATTGTGGTTGGTTGTGATGATTAGGCGCCACCTCAACAGTTTTGCCTATGTGTCATGTCCATGTGGCAGTTTTTGCCCTAGGTTGTGAAGCAACCTATATTTCTGTCATTCCAAAATTCCCAAAAAATCTCATAAATTGTTTGGATCATATCTTCATCAAATATGTCAAAAACCTTCCTTGCCTAGTTCAAAAATAACTCAACAATATTCATTTTCCTATTCTGTTCAGAGCAGCACTTTGTGAAGGAAGTACCACTTTGGCATGTCCAAATGGTATCCACTTTCTACAGTGCTTTCCTATGCCCAAATAACCATCCTCCACCAAATGCCAGCTCAATCCATTCATTATTTTGAGCCCAGCTTCAACATTCAGATTTATGTCCGGTGTGGTGGTTTGTAAAGCAAGTACCACCTAGGCTCCTCCTTTTGAGGTGAAAATTTGTGAAGACGGTCTTCTTAGTAACTGATCATCCTTAGCCAAAACTCACGCCCATTACCCATGTGCATTTCCCGTACCGCAAATCAAACACTTGGCTGCTTATTCATGTTTGAGCATCGATCGGTCTCCTCGTGAGAATCTTATGTTGTGATTTTCTTCCTAGCACCTACCTGGGGAGTGCCCAACCCACTAGACATGCCTAGGCCGCCCAAAACACATGGCAATGCCACGGTCACGCGGTGACCGCTCGGCGGGCAAGCGAGCTTACGCGCTCTAGAGTTGGGGCCCTCGTCCACCGTTCAAACCTCGATTTATCGCCATCAAACCATGTATTTCTGATTAAATAGATACTTATTTATCTAGAAATGATTTTTGGAAAAAATAAACAGCAAACTATGAGGCAGCTGTAGTTCAAATTTGACCCGCTTCCGGTGAGCAGCGGAATTTGTCTTTTTCACCAGAGGTGGATCAAAATTTTTGACACCCAACCATTTTGTCAATTGTGCATTATATATGGCCTAGTATTTTATAAAATTGATTAGGTACAATTTTGCATCAATTGTTTGGTAGTTCCTTCACAAAAAAACCTCCTTTTGGGCACTCGGAAAATGAAAAATGAATTTTCCGTGCAAAGAAAATGAAAACTTCCTTAGGCAACATTGTTTGGAATTCCAAGATGCACCCATGTGCACAATATGAGATCATTTGAACAAACTATGCCATGAATGTGGCCATAAGATTGATCATTTGGCTTGAAAGCCATGAATCTTCACGCTTGATAGCTCCTTTCTGAGAACACTTTTTTAAAATAATTACCGTATTACAAGTTTATTATTTTTCCTGGAAACTTGGTCACATATAATGACACAATGCGAAGGTTTTCCAATTTTTTGATTTTTTTTGAATTTTTTATGCCCGTTTCAAAATGCGGCCAAAACGGCGGGCTTGACCGTTCCTAGCTAGTGGTTGAATCTTGAAATTGTTTTGGTGTTTCTATGATTAAATAGATACTTATGTACCTAGAAATGATTTTTGGACAAAATAAAGAGCAAACTATGAGGCAGCTACAGTTCAAATTTGACCCGTTTCCAACTGAATCGACGATAATTTGTCTTTTTCACCAGAGGTAGATCAAAACTTTTTTCACCCAACCATTTTGTCAATTGTGCATTATATATGGCCTAGTATTTTATAAAAATGATTTGGTAGAATTTTGCAACAATTATTTGGTAGTTCCTTCACAAAAAAACCTCCTTTTGGGCACTCGGAAAATGAAAAATGAATTTTCCGTGCAAAGAAAATGAAAACTTCCTTAGGCAACATTGTTTGGAATTCCAAGATGCACCCTTGTGCACAATATGAGATCATTTGAACAAACTATGCCATGAATGTGGCCATAAGATTGATCATTTGGCTTGAAAGCCATGAATCTTCACGCTTGATAGCTCCTTTCTGAGAACACTTTTTTAAAATAATTACCGTATTACAAGTTTATTAGTTTTCCTGAAAACTTGGTCACATATAATGACACAATGCGAAGGTTTTCCAATTTTTTGATTTTTTTTATTTTTTATGCCTGTTTCCAAATGCGGTCAAAACGGCGGGCTTGACCGTTCCTAGCTAGTGGTTGAATCTTGGAATTTTTTTGGTGTTTCTATGATTAAATAGATACTTATGTACCTAGAAATTATTTTTGGAAAAAATAAAGAGCAAACTATGAGGCAGCTACAGTTCAAATTTGACCCGTTTCCAGCTGAATCGACGACAATTTGTCTTTTTCACCAGAGGTAGATCAAAACTTTTTTCACCCAACCATTTTGTCAATTGTGCATTATATGTGGCCTAGTATTTTATAAAAATGATTTGGTCCAATTTTGCAACAATTATTTGGTAGTTGCTTTACAAAAAAACCTCCTTTTGGGCACTCGGAAAATGAAAAATGAATTTTCCGTGCAAAGAAAATGAAAACTTCCTTAGGCAACATTGTTTGGAATTCCAAGATGCACCCTTGTGCACAATATGAGATCATTTGAACAAACTATGCCATGAATGTGTCCATAAGATTGATCATTTGGCTTGAAAGCCATGAATCTTCACGCTTGATAGCTCCTTTCTGAGAACACTTTTTTAAAATAATTACCGTATTACAAGTTTATTATTTTTCCTGGAAACTTGGTCACAAATAATGACACAATGCGAAGGTTTTCCAATTTTTTGATTTTTTTTTGAATTTTTATACCCGTTCCAAAATGCGGTCAAAACGGCGGGCTTGACCGTTCCTAGCTAGTGGTTGAATCTTGGAATTTTTTTGGTGTTTCTATGATTAAATAGATACTTATGTACCTAGAAATGATTTTTGGAAAAAATAAAGAGCAAACTATGAGGCAGCTATAGTTCAAATTTGACCCGTTTTCAGCTAAATTGACGGCAATTTGTCTTTTTCACCAGAGGTAGATCAAAACTTTTTTTCACCCAACCATTTTGTCAATTGTGCATTATATATGGCCTAGTATTTTATAAAAATGATTTGGTCCAATTTTGCAACAATTATTTGGTAGTTCCTTCACAAAAAACCTCCTTTTGGGCACTCTGAAAATGAAAAATGAATTTTCCGTGCAAAGAAAATGAAAACTTCCTTAGGCAACATTGTTTGGAATTCCAAGATGCACCCTTGTGCACAATATGAGGCAACTGCAGTTCAAATTTGACCCGCTTCCAGCTGAATGGGCGGGAATTTGTCTTTTTCACGAGTGGTTGACCAAAACTTTTGACACCCAACCATTTGGTCAATTATACATTAAATATGGCCTAAAATTTTATAAAATTTATTTGGTCCAATTTTTCAACAATTATTTGCTAGGTTCTTCACAAAAAACTCATTTTGAACACTCGAAAAATGGACGAGAGTTGGACGAAAAACTTTTAAGAGGGAACATTTGGTCCATTTTTACATAAAACATGGTCGAATATTTTATAACTAATATTTGATAGGTTCTTCACATAGGTGAAAACAAAGAAGAGAAACAAAAAGAAAAAAACACATATACATAAGTTTAATTTTCATTGGTGGAGATGTTTGTGCCATGGATTGATGACATGGCACACATCCATCCATCCATCCATCCATACACCCACCCACCCGCAGCCCAAACCCTAACTCCACTCCTCCCGTCCCCTCTCCCCTCTCCCCCGATTCAGATCCAGTCCTCGCCGCCGCCACCTACGTCAAGCCGATCCCGCCGCCCGCGTCCGCGCGCCACCACCCACTCCGCTCCTCCTCGCCTCCGGAGGACGCCCTCTCTTCCTCCACCCGTCGACCCACCCCGTCCCGGAGTCCTCACTCGCCGCCTTCCGCCGCAGGGCCGCTGCTCTCATCCCGCCCTCGGCGCCGCACCTCCACCACCATCTCCGTTGGCTCCTCGTCGACGCCTCCGCCCCTTCCCCGTCCAGCGGCGATCCGAAGGCGCCCTACCTCCTCCGCGGGCCGCTCGGGAACGAGCACTAGAAGGACCTGGTGGTCGCCGTCCTGGACGGCGTGCTCATCCCGCGGCCCGAGACGGAGGCCGTCGTGGACATGGTCGCCACCACCGACTGCGAGCGGGCGTCCTGGTCCTATCCCTCGTCGTCCTCGGCATTTGGTACTTCGACTTCAAGTTTCGCCCGGTTCCTCTGCATCCTGCTTGGTGATTTGGTGGTTGGGTTTATTCTTGTGCTAATTCCTTTCGCAGATTTAGATCAACGAGGCATGGAAGATCAGGCCGGCCGTGGACCACACCGTCCTCCCTAAGGGCAAGGCTCAAGCCAAGTGAGTGCTCTCTCCCTATCCATGCCCTGCCGCTGCGGGGAACTCCCCTTCCACCGCCGGAGCTCCTCCTTTCTGTTCCGCGTCGTTCCTTGCCGTGTGATTGAATTGAATCTGATCCCCATTTTCTGTCGTGTGTGCTTGCAGGGACGTTGTGGCTCATGGGGGTCGTGGGATCCATCGCCTACAACTGGTCCAGGCCCGGCATGAAGACCAGCGTCAAGCTCATCCACGACAGGTTCATTTCCTCCATCTGGTGGGAGCTGTTGTCAATTGTGAATTTTGTCTCTGTTGATTGTGTCCAGTCCCGAGTTGGACAATATACGTGGCCATGGTCGGAGCTGACTGATACTTGTTTTATTGCTCCCATCCCTAGCTAATTTTGTCCGCAAGTTGAAATCGGTTTAGCTCCATCAGCAATGCCTGTGGAGTTGTGGTTGTGGTTGGTACGGACTAACTAATGGAGTAGTGGGTAGCTGTGGTGTGCCCTGCACTGTTGACATTCGATGTAATTTTAGAACTACTGTAACTTGCTACTAGTAGGTTGTAGTCAGACATGCAAGAGGGTGTGTAGTAGTTTGAATCGAATGTTATTGCTACATTAGATAGCTCTATCTTATGGGGAATGGCATGACTTCTTCACCTTTTTGCGACATGTTATTACAAACCTTGTTGGAGTGTGTCCTATCAAGATTTTTCTATCAGGTTACTAGTAGTGTAGTCCATTGCACTCTCAACGTCTTCTCCCCAGCTGAAATGCATTTACACCCCATGCATTAGTTTTATTTCCCCGGCAAATGTATTATGTGTTCGCAACTTGAAAACAGCATGACAAATTGCAAGTATATGACATGATGCACACAACCAAAAATCTCCTCTTTGTAATGGAAACTGTCAGACTAAATAGATCATGTTTAGTGTTTCTTGTGTGTGTTTTCTACACACACACATGGTCCTTCCTTTAAAATCTCCTCTGCTGCTTACTGACATAGTACTACACACGTACAGTAGTTGAGTTGTTTCAGACCTACAAGACACACAAACAGAATGAATTGATGTGTTTATGCCATGGAATTTACTTTACTTAAAGATGTTACTGTTGTGTCATAGAAAATTTGATTTATATTTTTGCTGCTAGTGTCCATTTAGCAGTTTTTTTATCATGTTTCTACCAAGATGCTTCAGCCATTTGTTTGTTTTCCTGCAGCGAAGTGCGGCTGGACGACCGAGGCTTCTATTCTGCCTTGATGTGCACATAAAGAGTTCCTGGACCTGACATGAAGCAAGGATACCTGTGGTTGCAAGCCAACAATATCTGAAGACAGGTGCTGCTTGTCTATGTTCTCAGCATAGCTATAGGCTGCCATGTCTTTTTCACTTTCCTTTTCGCTTTGTGTAATGCTAACTTGACGGTCAGCCTATAGTTATGCGAAGAACATCGGCAAGCAGCACCTGTCTTCAGACATACAATGCCATGTCTTGTTCCATTGATCACCTAGTGCTCCTGTTAGTGACATTCATCTAGTATTTTATTTTGCAAAGCATGCAATGGTTTGGAGTACTTGATCATGGCCTGATGGAACCTACATGTCGTTACTACAACAGCTAGAAGCAATCAATTTTATTAAAAGCATTCTGGTTAGCATTTGGTCATGGCATCACCTTGATGTTCTGTTTGTTTTAAATCTGGTTACAAGTTTACTATTTTCCATAACCAGTATCTTACATTTTTGGCATTGAGCATTGGTGGATCTCAACAGTTATATGATGAATACACATCATGATATATACTTGATGAATCTGCCTGCTACATCTCAACTTGTGTATCTGTTTTGGTATCTCTTGCACTGTGTATCTGTTTTGTTGTATGAGTGGGTATCTCATTTTAACTAGTTGGAGAACAAAAAGCATGGTACTAGCTAGCTCAATTTGTGTTATCATTCTAAATAAATGTCATTTTCTTGAATGGTCTGTTCATAATATATTTTCATGTCAAGTTTACGACCAAAGACGAGGCAAGCGAGGTGGCTGCTTCTTTGTGACCGAAGATTAGAAGAAGCTTGGAGATGTGCACAATAGTTTTGGTGCCTCTGTATTTGTTTACGATTGTATGTACACTTGATGGATCATGCGGATGTCTTTGTTACGAGTTTCATAGAGTGATTTTTGGATTTGATCATTTAATTGTGAGAATTATTGATTGTTTGGTGTTGAAATGTGTAAAATTGAAATCTGTGAATGAAAAAGGCTGAATGTTCGTCTATTGGATCGAATAATATTTGGGCTCTAAAAAGGCTATGGCCCAAACAATAGTGGACTGGAATATTGTGCATTTATGAAAAACAAAAACAAAAGGCTGAATGAAACGGAGTGCAAAATGGCCTAAGCCCAGAAAATAAAAAGGCCGAATTGTAGGGCTTGGCCCATGAACCTGACCAAAAATTGACAGAAAAAACACAAATAGGCCGAATTGTTGGGCTAGGCTCATGTAGAAAATTGAATTGGACCGGGCTGAATCTTGTGCCACATTAGCTTGCCACGCTGGATGCCTATGTGGACTGGGGAGGCTGCTAGTGACCAAAACGCCACAGTAGGAATATTTTGGTCATAAACGTCCACGACCTTCTCACAGAGAAGGTCGCTATAGTCAGTTTACGACCCTCAGCTTTTGACCTTCTGTTTTTGGTCACAAAAAGGTCGCAAATGAAAAACTATGACCTTTCAGTGACCAATAGTGGAGGTCACAAGATAGCATATTTCTTGTAGTGTTCGGATGCCTTCTTTGGAGTGCCGGACAAGTATCCGGTCTGGGCGACGTGCCATATTTCGGCTCCGCCCACTTGATATATAGATCCCTCTTGATTACGAGGGACAAGGCAGAATAGCCTCTTCCATAGCTCGAAATGAGCCTCACAGCCCAGAAATAGCTCGCAAAGGTCAACATAACCTGCGATGTGCAGTACGGAGGCAGGGGTGAAATTATGCAGTTGGAGGCCATAGAACTCCAGGAGCCCGCGGAGAAACAGGTGGATTGGAAACACGAGTACCCTCAGTAAATATGGGATAAGGCATACCCGCTCTCCCTGAGATGGGTTAGGAAAGCTCTCTGCTTGCTCCCCGCCATTATAGGTGGCTAGTTCGGCTTGGACGGGGACCATGTATGCAGGTGGAAGAAACCCCTGGGTCTGCAACTCTACTAATCGGCTATGGGGGACAGAACACTTTTCCCAATCGCCTGGCTTACAGCTAAAGGTGCGAGAGGAGGAGCTGCGGCGGTCGGCCATGATGGAGTGGTTTTTTCCGGGCGCGCTCTGTTGAATGCTTGCTGGGGGGGGGGGGGGAGATGGGGTGATTTGGGTCTGAGGATCCCCGTCTCTTCAAACAGACGGTTGGCATACAGGGTCAGGGTGGCAAATGTAAAAATGCCCCGACTTCTCGTATTCACTTGACACGTGGAGATAGCCATTATTGAAGCACAGAAGCCGAGGAGTACAACATTGATGGGAAGCCGGACACTGTTTGCTACAACAGGTACTCTGGATTTGGAGAAGAACCCGCCTTGCAATGCTGAAGACAATCTGTGCGCTGGACTCATCGTCATTGAAGCCTGGTTCGGGGGCTACTGAGGGAGTCCTGGATTAGGGGGTACTCGGACAGCTGGACTATATCCTTTGGCCGGACTGTTGGACTATGAAGATACAAGATTGAAGACTTCGCCCCGTGTCCGGATAGGACTATCCTTGGCGTAGAAGGCAAGCTTGGCGATTCGGATATGTAGATCTCCTTCTCTGTAACCGACTCTGTGTAACCCTAGCCCCCTCCAGTGTCTATATAAACCAGAGGGTTTAGTCCGTAGGAGAAGGACAATCATAATCATAGGCTAGCTTATAGGGTTTAGCCTCTACGATCTCGTGGTAGATCAACTCTTGTAATACTCATATCATCAAGATCAATCAAGAAGGAAGTAGGGTATTACCTCCATCGAGAGGGCCTGAACCTGGGTAAACATCGTGTCCCCAGCCTCCTGTTACCATTAGCCTTAGACGCACAGTTCGGGACCCCCTACCCGAGATCCGCCAATTTTGACACCGACAACGGCCTCTACAACGCCACCTTTCCATGGCCTCGTGAGGAGACCCCCTCTTCCTTGGCGGACTGGCAAATACTTGGCGTCTAGCCGAGACGAGGCACCAACCACCTCGGCCATGCCAATGTGAGAGCGTGCCAGTTTTTACACAGACACCGGTCTCTCCAAACCATTACTCCCGCAAGGCGTAGCCCCTTGAATCCTCCGATGAAGTAACCGATCTTCAAGAAGTCTAAGACGAGCGCGACCCATGCTACCCCAACACCAACTACTCCAACGCCGCCAAGACCGACGAGGCACGACGGCGAGGGCGAGTGCAGCCACCGCAAAGGCCACGCTACTTGCGGCGCATGTACCGAGGAGGACACGGGCTCTGCCACCACCCACACACACCACCATCATCATGCATGGATAACGTGAAGCGAAGACGACGAACAAGACCACACGGCTTAATCGGAGGTACCCCGCGGAGCAACCCGCAGGAGTAATTAACCGGGAGCCTTCCGAGGCCCCGGGAACCAGGAGTCAGCAATCGCCACAGTCAGGCTGGCCGCGCTAGTAGGCCACGGAGCGCATTTGTTTTCCTTACGGGATCTTGTAATTTTATTTCTCCATTGAGATTAATGAAATACTTGTTTCCCGTACCTTTTTCTTTGTGTACAACGGTACACTGGCACGCCCGCATATTTACTTTTCCCTTTCCCGGCGCAAGAGAGAAATACACTCCCCTTCCCTTCTCCCGGAGTTTACATATTTTTCTCATGTCAAACAGATGGACTCGTGCAGGAGGACAACGCCCGTCTGGCTCGTGGTGGTGTCGATCGCAGAGAGGCCTGGCAAGGTCGATGCATCAGTTCTGCTCTGAGGATGGATCGATAGAAGATGGAGGAGACGGCCCTTGCAGCGTGCGCATGTGGTGCTCACTGGGAGTGCACCGGACCAGTGTGTGACCCAGTCCAAGTAGTTGCTTGGATGGGGCATCCGGCTTTAGATGTTAGGCTTTGGCGTGATGTTTGTTTGGTATTAGTCTCGGACATTCGGCACCCCTTCATCAAGGGGTTAGGAGTAGCGACATGTGTTGCCAAGATGGTGGCTTCAGGCTTATTGATGTACTACTTTGCAAGGACTTTGCAAATAATTAATAAAATGGTTGCATGAATCGTCCAAATGCAAAGGCCTAGGTACAACCTCCTTTTCAGGAAAAGAAAAATCGGTCAAATTTTTAGTAAATCAACTTCACTGAATGTTGTGTGTGAAGTCACGGTTAATACCAATTGAATAATGCAAAGATTCCACAAAATCTTTTTGCACCAATAAAATAGTTGGTCGCTATTTAAATTATTGGCCCACCAATTTTTTTTGAACACAGTACATATTGGCCCACCAATATGGTTAACGCTGAGACTAAGCACTTGCAGATTTTATTCAGTCACTCACTTTCTTTATTACGATGTTAAATGTTACAGAGATTACAACACGGTCAGTCACTGGATAAACTTTTAGTTGGAAGCAGCACATAAAAGATAAGAAACTGCTCAATGAAATCCTGGATCTGGAGTTAAGCATCTACAACGCTCTTATATTATGAGATGGAGGGAGTATTTCTTTACTCCGATCAAATGAACTATGTGCTATTCCAGCTCCGCTCCAGTATCCTCCACTGCTGAAGTTGTGGAGTGGAGTAGCTCCAGACACACCAAAACAGAGTTGGGTTGGTCAGCTAAGCCGCTGGCCAAAACAGAGTTTACAAAGCAGAGTGGCATGTCCACACCAAAACAGAGTAGCCGCGTCATCCGTTTCGATACTCGGCACATTCCCGAATCAGCAGCAAAGCCAATGGCTTCAGTTTGGGCCAAATTATGAAGATCGCCCGTTCCTGCACTTTGCATGTTTCCCTGGCAATCTCTGATGCAGAAAGCAACATTCGGACGTATGTACTCCCTCCGTTCCAAAATAGATGACCCAACTTTATACTAACTTTGTATTAAAGTTACAAAGTTGAGTCATTTATTTTAGAACGAAGGGAGTATTGTTCAGCTCCAGGAATTCGTAGGTGGTCTGCAGACTGCTCCAGCGCTCCACATTTAGGTACGTTCAGACTACAGAGAACTCCCTGGCGAGGGGCAGAGAAGATGACACCACGGCGTCAGGAGCAGAGAACCTCTAGTACGTAGTTCAGAAACAGGTGGCCTCTGTCCTTGTCGTGGCCACGCCGCTAGAGAGTCCTGCGGAGGAGACGCCTGTTGTGAGTTGTGCCCGAAGCACAAGAGAAACATGCAAACATCTTGTTCCCTGGCAATCGCAGACTCCAAAATTTCTTCTTTCACCGAAGATCTTTGTACAAAATTTTGTCCCAGAGAAGTAAGCTTCAGATTGTTTGCCACGTCGCTGTTCTCTGAATCTGAGATAGTGTTTTCGCTTTCTAAGAAACGCTGAAGCTGATGCAGTAACGAAAGTTCAGGGTATGGATGAGTATGTCTTAGTTTATGCCCTGCTAATGATGTGCAATTGTGTATTAACCCTCATGGGTATAGATGCGTATGTCTTAGTTTATGCCCTGCTAATGATGTGCAATTGTGTATTAACCCTCATAAGAAAAGTACTGCAGTCGGGATGCTTATATGAACGAGGTATTGTTGAGGTGCCTTATGCAGAATCGTTGGCAGTATGGCCCTGAGAGACATAACAAGCATCTAAGGCAGAAATGTGGAAACAAAGCTAAGATTGAAGCTTCTATAGCTGAGGCAGTTATCCTAGAGGAGATGGCAGACCTCAGGACAGCGTACTATCCGGACCATGTTCCCACGCTGCACAATAAGGTGTCTCGATACAATACAGAAAAACCCAAGTATAAACCCAA
The DNA here is from genome assembly GCA_021605145.1 of Aegilops bicornis. Taxonomy (NCBI): domain Eukaryota; kingdom Viridiplantae; phylum Streptophyta; class Magnoliopsida; order Poales; family Poaceae; genus Aegilops; species Aegilops bicornis. The sequence continues at coordinate 689,088,331 of CM038674.1, forward strand.
GCTACCACCATTCAGCGGGCAAGGTGGCAGGGCTAGATGTTCAACACCTTATATCGTGCCACAAGATGAGTGGGAGGCTGTCAAGTTCTATATCTTGCACAACTTCAAGGGAGTTGAGGATGAGTGGATGTCCTTTGCACCATTCTTTTAGTAAATTTGTTATATTCACTTTGCCTTGTTCTAATACCGCTTTTCTTATTTTAGTCGATCCGTTGATGAAGAGTGGACGGGAATGCTGCGTCCTACTGAAGCGGAGACACTTGCTCTTCTCCAGAAGGGTGCCGATGGAAGGAAAAATTTTGTTGTGTGGTTCATGGAGAAAGTAAATTTTCACACTTCCCTATTACCGAGTCCACCCTACAATTCCAATTAAACTAATGCACCCTATAATTTCAATTAAACTTGTAGGGAAAAGATCCGAACACATCAATGGATGAAGAATTGAGATGGGTTTCCATGGGTTTTAACAGTCGGGTCATGACATGTGAAAAGTATGATGTGTATGGGTATCGCTTCCATACAGAGGAGCACGAGAACAGTCGGCCTGATCCCAAAACTACAAATACCAGAGTCTTCACCGAAGGAGATAATAAAGTAGATTAATACGGAAGGGTAAAAAAATATACGAGCTTACATTCAAATGTGCCCGCGAACCCCTAAGTCTCACTTTGTTCAAATGCCGATGGTTCAACCCCAAAAAAGTGCGAGACATACATATACATTGGTTTAGTTGAAGTTAAACCATCAACTGTCTATGCCGAAGCTGATCTCTTTATTGCGGCTACCCAAGCCACAGGAGTATATTAAAGGGTTGGGAAGTTGTGTTCAAGGTGTCGCCACATGGTAAGCTACCGGACCCGAACGATGATGATTACTACAACACAAAACCCATGACATACGAGAGAGTGTTCTTTCAAGAGCAACATGATGACGTGGTCTGAAACAAGGAGATGATGACTTGGGGTATGTTGACCTGGACCCAAACGATGATGATGCACAGATTGATGATGAGGCAATTGTGAATCAAAGAGACTACATAATAATGCTTGAAATGCTAAATGAAGAGGCTGACGATGAGGAAGAGCCTCCACCTCTGTCAGACAACGAAGAAGATATGCGTGATAGTGATGAAGAGACCGGTCGACAAATAGATTACAATAGTGATGATTCATATGGGTTCTAGAGAATGTAAGTTCTTTTAATGATGATTGAGGTAGATTACAATACTATGCTTAATGTGCTCTTCTGTTATTAATGTTCTTTTCTGTATGCTTAATGTGCTCTTCTATTATTAATGTTCTTTTTTATATGCATAATGTGCTCTTTTGTTATTAATGTTTGTTTTTGTATGCTTGTTTATTTGATATCCTTACTAATTGTTTATTCTCTTCTCAATGCAGGTTTGCTAATCATGGGCAAGTCCAGCGGCGCCGGTTTCCTCAACAAATTCAAAGGACTTACTCGGAGTGGACGAGCCCACAAGGTTCCCCCCTCCCCCTGACTATGCGAGGATGACACCTCACAGGGAGGTCAAGGGGTCGGGGGAGTAGACCCTAGAGGAGGAGGAGGTGGGGGGGAGAGGCACCCGGGTCAAAAAACTTCGGGCTGTGTCGAAAATAGGGGAGTCTTCTTCGATGCCCTCCTATACTGAGGCACCTTCTGAGTCTGAGGAGGAGGAGGAGGTTCCCGAGGAGGAGGAGGGCGAAGAGGAGGAGTGCGAGGAGGAGGAGGGTGAGGAGGAGGGTGAGGAGGAGGGTGGTGGAGGGGAGATTGACGCCGAGTTGTGGGGTGACTTGTCGTCGGGTGCTCCGAAGGGGTGGCTGCGCGGTATTGCAGAACTACCTACACCACCTTCTATTGAGGCACACAAGTGGCTCATTGAACCTGCTGGGACATCGTAAGTGCCTCTCAATCATATTTTGAACACATGACAACATTTTCTTATTCTACACATGCCAATTCTTTGATTGTTTTGCAGGAACTGGATCCTTCACTGAAAGGGCCATAAACCGAACTGCCTTATCACGGTCCTGTTGAAGGAGTTTTGGCCGGGCCTATTCTGCCCGCGGCCAGACAGGGACATGGAGCTGTGGGTTTTGGCCGCGAGCTGGGCCCACTATGAGGCTTCCAGCCACGCGGAGTATGGGACGACCGCTAAGGTCGTGATCACCAAATTTTGGGTAAGTTCTCTTTTGAATCACTTGTCTTTAGGTTCGTTCATAGTTTATCATTGAATCACTCGACTCATGCCTTGTTTGCTTCTGGTTTTATGCATGACTGCAACAATTCTAAAGATTTCTTGATGAGGACAAGGCTAGAGTCGACGTGGTCTTGCTGGCGGCTGCGAAGAAGAAAGCTCGTCAGTTGCAGTACGAGGTGCGCTGCGTTGCCGTCTCGAACTACTACCACACCTACCTTCTGTTGGGGAACATAGCAGAAATTCAAAATTTTCCTACGAGTCACCAAGATCTATCTATGGAGAGACTAGCAACAAGAGAGGGGAGTGCATCTACATACCCTTGTAGATCGCTAGGCGGAAGCGTTCAAGAGAACGGGGTTGAGGGAGTCGTACTCGTCATGATCCAAATCACCGGAGATCCTAGTGCCGAACGGACGGCACCTCCGCGTTCAACACACGTGCAGCCCGGTGACGTCTCCCACGCCTTGATCCAGCAAGGAGAGAGGGAGAGGTTGGGGAAGACTCCGTCCAGCAGCAGCACAACGGCGTGGTGGTGATGGAGGAGCGGGGTATTCCAGCAGGGTTTCGCCAAGCACCGCGAGAGACGAGGAGGGAGAGAGGTAGGGCTGCGCCAAGAGGGAGAAAAACTCATGTCTTTGCAGCCCCCAATATCTCAAGTATATATAGGGGAGATGGAGGGGGCTGCGCCCCCTCTAGGGTTCCCACCCCAAGGGGTGCGGCAGCCCTTAGATCCCATCTAGGGTGCGGCCAAGGGGGGAGAGGGGAAAACTTGCCCCCCAAGCAAGGTGGAGGCGCCCCCCTCCCCTAGGGTTTTCAACCCTAGGCGCCTTGGGCCTTGGTGGGGGGGCGCACCAGCCCACCTGGGGCTGGTCCCCTCCCACACTTGGCCCATGCAGCCCTCTGGGGCCGGTGGCCCCACCTGGTGGACCCTCGGGACCCTCCCGGTGGTCCCGGTGCATTACCGATAGCACCCAAAACTTTTCCGGTGACCAAAACAGGACTTCCCATATATATATCTTTACCTCTGGACCATTCCAGAACTCCTCGTGACGTCCGGGATCTCATCCGAGACTCTGAACAACATTCGGTAACCACGTATATCTATTCCCTATAACCCTAGTGTCATCGAACCTTAAGTGTGTAGACCCTACGGGTTCGGGAACCATGCAGACATGACCGAGACAACTCTCCGGCCAATAACCAACAGCGGGATCTGGATACCCATGTTGTCTGCCACATGTTCCACGATGATCTCAACGGATGAACCATGATGTCAAGGATTCAATCAATCCCGTATACAATTCCCTTTGTCTATCGGTATAGTACTTGCCCGAGATTCGATCGTCGGTATGCCGATACCTTGTTCAATCTCGTTACCGGCAAGTCTCTTTACTCGTTCCGTAACACATCATCCTGTGGTCAACTCCTTGATCACATTGTGCACATTATGATGATGTCCTACCGAGTGGGCCCAGAGATACCTCTCCGTCACAAGGAGTGACAAATCCCAGTCTCGATTCGTGCCAACCCAACAGACACTTTCGGTGATACCCGTAGTGCACCTTTATAGCCACCCAGTTACGTTGTGACGTTTGGCACACTCAAAGCATTCCTACGGTATCTGGAAGTTGCACAATCTCATGGTCTAAGGAAAAGATACTTGACATTTAGAAAAGCTTTAGCATACGAACTACACGATCTTGTGCTAGGCTTAGGATTGGGTCTTGTCCATCACACCATTCTCCTAATGATGTGATCCCGTTATCAATGACATCCAATGTCCATGGTCAGGAAACCATGACCATCTGTTGATCAACGAGCTAGTCAACTAGAGGCTCACTAGGGACATGTTGTGGTCTATGTATTCACACATGTATTGCGGTTTCGGGTCAATACAATTATAGCATGAATAATAGACAATTATCATGAACAAGGAAATACAATAATAACCATTTTATTATTGCCTCTAGGGCATATTTCCAACAGTCTCCCACTTGCACTAGAGTCAATAATCTAGTTCACATCACTATGTGATTGTAATGAATCGACACCCATGGGGTTTGATCATATCTCGCTTGTGAGAGAGGTTATTAGTCAATGGATCTGAACCTTTCAGATCTGTGTGTGCTTTGCAAATCTCTATGTCATCTCCTAGATGCAGCTACCACGCTCTATTTGGAGCTATTCCAAATAACTTGTTCTACTATACGAATCCGGTTTACTACTCAAAATAATCCGGATTACTGTCAAAGTCCGCATCGGCGTAACCCTTTACGACGAACTCTTTTACCACCTCCATAATCGAGAAAATTCCTTAGTCCACTAGTTACTAAGGATAAGTTTGACCGCTATCCTGTGATCCATTCCTGGATCACTCTTGTACCCTCGATCGACTCATGGCAAGGCACACTTCCGGTGCGGTACACAGCATAGCATACTATAGAGCCTACGCCTGAAGCATAGGGGACGACCTTCATCCTTTCTCTCTCTTCTGCCGTGGTCATGTCTTGAGTCTTACTCAATACTCACACCATATAACACAACCAAGAACTCGTTCTTTGCAGATCTATTTTGAACTCCTTCAAAATCTTGTCACGGTATGTATTCATTTGAAAGTACTATTAAGCGTTTTGATCTATCCTTATAGATCTTGATGCTCAATGTTCAAGTAGCTTAATCCAGGTTTTCCATTGAAAAACACTTTTTAAATAACCCTATATGCTTTCCAGAAATTCTACATCATTTCCGATCAACAATATGTCAACAACATATACTCATCAGAAATGCTATAGTGCTCCCACTCACTTCTTTGGAAATACAAGTTTCTCATAAACTTTGTATAAACCCAAAATCTTTGATCATCTCATCAAAGCGTATATTCTAACTCCGATATGCTTTACTCCAGTCCTTAGAAGGATTGCTGGAGCTTTGCATACTTGTTAGCATCTTTCAGGATTGACAAAACCTTCTGGTTGTATCACATACAACCTTTCCTCAAGAATATCATCGAGGAAACAATGTTTTGACATCCTATCTGCAAGATTTCATAAACCATGCAGTAATTGCTAATATAATTCCAACAGACTCTTAGCATCGCTACGAGTGAGAAAGTCTCATCATAGTCAACTCCTTGAACTTGTCGGAAAACATCTTAACGACAAGTCGAGCTTTCCTAATGGTGACACTTTACCATCATTGTCCGTCTTCCTTTTAAAATCCATCTGTACCCAACAGCCTTACGACCATCAAGTAGTTCTTGCAAAGTCTACGCTTTGTTTACATATATGGATCCTCTCTCGGATTTTATGGCCTCTAGCCATTTGTCGGAATCCGAGCCCACCATCGCTTCTCCATAGCTCGTAGGTTCATTGTTGTCTAGCAACATGACCTCCAAGACAGGATTACCGTACCACTCTGAAGCAGTACCTGTCCTTGTCGTCCTACGAGGTTTGGTAGTGACTTGATCTGAAGTTTCATGATCACTATCATCAACTTCCACTTCAATTGGTGTAGGTGCCACAGGTACAACTTCCTGTGCCCTGCTACACACTGGTTGAAGTGATGGTTCATTAACCTCATCAAGTCTCCACCATCCTCCCACTCAATACTTTCGAGAGAAACTTTTCCTCGAGAAATGACCCGTTTCTAGAAACAATCACTTTTGCTTCCGGATCTGAATTAGGAGGTATACCCAACTGTTTTGGGTGTCCTATGAAGATGTATTTATCCGGTTTGGGTTCGAGCTTATCAGGATGAAACTCTTTCACATAAGCGTCGCAGCCCCAAACTTTCAAGAAATGACATCCTAGGTTTCTCTAAACCATAGTTCATACACTGTCATCTCAACGGAATTACATGGTGCCCTATTTGAAGTGGATGCGGTTTTCTCTAATGCCTAACCCATGAACGATAGTGGTAATTCGATAAGAGACATCATGGTATGCACCATATCCGATAGGGTGCAGCTATGATGTTCGGACACACCATCACACTATGGTGTTCCAGGCGGTGTTAGTTGTGAAACAATTTCCACAATGTCTCAATTGTGTACCAAACTACATAACTCAGATATTCATCTCTATGATCATATCATAGACATTTTATCGTCTTGTCACGAAGATCTTCAACTTCACTCTGAAATTACTTGAACCTTTCAATAATTCAGACTTGTGTTTCATCAAGTAAATATACAACATCTACTCAAATTATCTATGAAGTAAGAACATAACGATATCCACTGCGTGCCTCAGCACTCATTGGACTGCACACATCAAAATGTGTTACTTCCAACAAGTTGCTTTCTTGTTCCATCTTCTTTGAAAGCGAGGCTTTTCAATCATCTTGCCCATGTGGTATGATTTGCATGTCTCAAGTGATTCAAAATCAAGTGAGTCCAAGCGATCCATCTGCATGGAGTTTCTCCATGCGTACATACCAATAGACATGGTTCGCATGTCTCAAACTTTTCAAAAGCAGGTGAGTCCAAAGATCCATCAACATGGAGCTTCTTCATGCGTTTTATACCAATATGACTTACATGGCAGTGCCACAAGTAAGTGGTACTTATCATTACTATCTTTTATCTTTTGGCATGAAAATGTGTGTCACTACGATCGAGATTCAATAAACCATTCTTTTAGGTGCAAGACCATTGAAGGTATTATTCAAATAAATCGAGTAACCATTATTCTCCTTAAATGAATAACCGTATTGCGATAGAAATAATCCAATCATGTATATGCTCAACGCATAAACACCAAATAACAATTATTTAGGTTTAACACCAATCTCGATGGTAGAGGGAGCAGGCGATGCTTGATCACATCAACCTTGGAAACACTTCCAACACACATCGTCATCTCACCTTTAGCTATTCTCCGTTTATTCCGTAGCTCTTTTATTTCGAGTTACTAACACTTAGCAACCGAACCGGTATCTTAAGACCCTGGTGCTACTAGGAGTACTAGTAAAGTACACATTTAATTCAATGTATATCCAATATACTTACATCAACCTTGCCAGCCTTCTCATCTACCAAGTATCTAGGGTAGTTACGCTTCAAAGGACCGTTCCCTCATTACAGAAGCACTTAGTCTCGGGTTTGGGTTCAACCTTGGGTTTCTTCACTAGAGCAGCAACTGATTTTCCATTTCATGAAGTATCCCTCCTTGCCCTTCTTGAAACTAGTGGTTTCACTAACCATCAACAATTGATGCTCCTTCTTGATTTCTACTTTCGCGGCGTCAAACATCGCGAATATTTCAAGGATCATCATATATGTCCCTGATATGTTATAGTTCATCACGAAGCTCTAGCAGCTTGGTGGCAATGACTTTGGAGAAACATAACTATCTCATCCGGAAGATTAACTCCCACTCGATTCAAGTGATTGTTGTACTCAGACAATCTGAGCACAAGCTCAATGATTGAGCTTTTCTCCCTTAGTTTGCAGGCTAAGAAACTCGTCGGAGGTCTTATACCTCTTGACGTGGGCACGAGCATGAAATCCCAATTTCAGCCCTCGAAACATCTCATATGTTCCGTAACATTTCGAAATCGTCTTCGGTGCCTCAATTCTAAACCGTTTAACATTTACTGAACTATCACGTAGTTATCAAAACGTGTATGTAAGATGTTCGCAACATCCGCAGACGACGTTCGAGGTTCAGCACACCGAGCGGTGCATTAAGGACATAAGCCTTCTACGCAGCAATGAGGACAATCCTCAGTTTATGGACCCAGTCCGCATAATTGCTACTATCAACTTTCAACTAAATTTTCTCTAGGAACATATCTAAAACAGTAGAACTAAAGCGCAAGCTAAGACATAATTTGCAAAGACCTTTTGACTATGTTCAGGATAATTAAGTTCATCTAATGAACTCCCACTTAGATAGACATCCCTCTAGTTATCTAAGTGATTACATGATCCGAGTCAACTAGGCCATGTCCGATCATCACGTGAGACGGACTAGTCATCATCGGTGAACATCTTCATGTTGATCGTATCTACCATACGACTCATGCTCGACCTTTCGGTCTCTTGTGTTCCGAGGCCATGTCTGTACATGCTAGGCTCGTCAAGTCAACCTAAGTGTTTCGCGTGTATAAATCTGGCTTACACCCATTGTATGTGAACATTAGAATCTATCACACCCGATCATCACGTGGTGCTTCGAAACAACGAACTTTCGCAACGGTGCACAGTTAGGGGGAACACTTTCTTGAAATTTTAATGAGGGGTCATCTTATTTACTACCGCCGTTCTAAGCAAATAACATGCATAAACATGATAAACATCACATGCAATCAAATAGTGACATGATATGGCCAATATCATTTTGCTCCTTTTGATCTCCATCTTCGGGGCTCCATGATCATCATCGTCACCGGCATGACACCATGATCTCCATCATCGTGTCTCCATGAAGTTGTCTCGCCAACTATTACTTCTACTACTATGGCTAACGGTTTAGCAATAAAGTAAAGTAATTACATGGCGTTGTTCAATGACACGCAAGTCATACAATAAATTAAGACAACTCCTATGGCTCCTACCGGTTGTCATACTCATCGACATGCAAGTCGTGATTCCTATTACAAGAACATGATCAATCTCATACATCACATACCATTCATCACATTCTTTTGGCCATATCACATCACATAGCATACCCTGCAAAAACAAGTTAGACGTCCTCTAATTGTTGTTTGCATGTTTTACGTGGCTGCTATGGGTTTCTAGCAAGAACGTTTCTTACCTACACAAAAGCCACAACGTGATATGCCAATTGCTATTTACCCTTCATAAGGACCCTTTTCATCGAATCCGATCCGACTAAAGTGGGAGAGACTGGCACCCGCTAGCCACCTGTCACGCCCAATATGCGACCCTATCCAAAAGGAACTCGAAGGTCCCACCAAGGATAGACCCGCATATTGAAACGCTTTTGCAAGGTGGATATCATTACATCAACATTACATAATAGATGGGGATACATACAAGAGGCATACAATGCCACACGAATACAACATCACAATACATAAAAGCATCATCCGACTATGAATGAAACACAAACAGAAACTCAAACGGCATCCACCCTGCTAGCCCAGGCTGCCGACCTGGAACCTATCCCCGATCGAAGAAGCAGAAGAAGAACTCAATGCAAGCAAGCATCGCTCACGCGTCATGATCATCGCAAAACCTGTACCTGCAACTGTTGTTGTAGTCTGGGAGCCACGAGGACTCAGCAATCCCATTACCATGGGTATCAAGACTAGCAAAGCTTAAAGGGAAAGGAAGGGGTAAAGTGGTGAGGCTGCAGCAGCGACTAAGCATATATGGTGGCTAACATACGCAAATAAGAGCGAGAAGAGAACAAGCGGAACGGTCGTGAAGCTAGCAATGATCAAGAAGTGATCCTGAACTCCTACCTACGTCAAGCATAACCCAGAAACCGTGTTCACTTCCCGGACTCCGCCGAAAAGAGACCATCACGGCTACACACACGGTTGATGCGTTTTAATTCGGATCTGGTGTCAAGTTATCTACAACCGGACATTAACAAATTCCCATCTACCTATAACCGCAGGCACGGCTTTCGAAAGATTATACCCTGCAGGGGTGTCCCAACTTAGCCCATGACAAGCTCTCGCGATCAACGAAGGATATACCTTCTACCAGGAAGACCCGATCAGGCTCGGAATCCCGGTTTACAAGACATTTCGACAACGGTAAAACAAGACCAGCAAGCCTGCCCGATGCGCCGACAATCCCGATAGGAGCTGCACATATCTCGTTCTCAGGGCAACACCGGATGAGCAATCCGTACAACTAAAACCAGACCTCAAGTTTCCCTGAGGGGGCGCTGCAAAGGGCTCTAGTTCGGACCAACACTTAGACAAGCACTGGCCCGGGGGGGCTAAAATAAAGATGACCCTCGGGATGCGCGACTCCCAAGGGAAAAAGGGGTAGGTGAGGCAAATGGTAAAACCAAGGTTGGGCCTTGCTGGAGGAGTTTTATTCAAAGCGAACTGTCAAGGGGTCCCATAAATCACCCGACCGCGTAAGGAGCATAAAATCCGGGAACATAACACGGTATGGCCGGAAACTAGGGCGGCAAGAGTGGAACAAAACACCGGGCATAAGGCCGAGTCTTCCACCCTTTACCAAGTATATAGATGCATTAATAATATAAGAGATATTGTGATATCCCAACCAAAATCCTGTCCACCATGGAGAAATCTTCAACTTCACCTGCAACTAGCAACGCAATAAGAGGGGCTGAGAAAAAGCGGTAACATAGCCAAACAACGGTTTGCATAGGGAAGGTGTCAAAGGTTAGAGGTTCATGGCAATATGGGAGGCTTGATAAACATGTGATAGGTAGTGCAGCAAAGTGATAGAACGAAGCAACTAACATAGCAATGATAGTAGTGAGATCCAGGGTAGCGGTCATCTTGCCTGAAATCCCGCAAGGAAGAAGAACGAATCCATGAATAAGACGAACGGACGAAGCCGAACCAACCGTAGACGAACGAATCCTCACGATCGCAACGAAACATGAACTATCAAAAAGAAGCACACAACATAGTAAACACACCACACATAAACAAGGCATGATGCACAAAGCATGATGCATGGCAAAGCTACATGAAGCTACTCATGGCAAGAGATGATGCAAACAAGAGCAACACTTCAAGGCAAGTTTAAATGAGGCCGGGAACAACATATAACAATTCCGGTAAGTCCTCATATGCATATTTCGAAATTGGTCCAGATCTGAATAAACCTTGTGTTCAAGTTGTTAAACAGCAAGTTAAGATGCACCAAGATGATCTACACGAGATTCTAGTCAAGTTACATATAAAGTTCATTTAGTTCGGAGCTACGACCTAGAAGATATGAGCAAAACAAGATAAACATGGCATTGATGCAAAATGCACTCAAACATCAAGCAAACACACCAAAACAAGGATGCAACATGATAATATGGAACTACATGCAAAATTAAGCAAGTTTCATATAGAGCACACTCAAAACGGAGCAACGGTTCAACACATGCACTCTATACAAGTTATAGCAACAATCTGTCCAAAACAGCAACTAGGCATATTGCAAGCATCAAACCAACATGCTACATCATCTCAACATGAAAACAAAATATATGGGCATGATGTACAGGTAAAGCATAACAAAACACGAACACTGAGCTATCTCTAGAAATCACTAGAACATGCTCAAACACACATGGCAAGATTTCAAATAATAACAATTCAGACTTTGCAGAAAATAACATCAGGTTGCAATGTTTAGAGCTATCAAACAACATGTTACAGAAACTTATAATGGCAAACAAAGGCATGGAATGAATCTACTAAATGCATAGAACAAGAGTCCATTACTAACCATGAGCCAAAAAGGAACATAAAATATGATGGCACCCACGTAAACATGGCAAGTTATAATACAGATTCATACATGGCAGGAACAGAATTATGAAGGCATGTAGATGAGCTTGTACCACTCACCACAGAGCAATATATAGCATGGCAAGGCAACCAAAAGTAAGAAGACATGTCTGTGAAGGTAAGAATGACAATAGAAAGTCCATAGGGTGCATGGAACACTAGGAAAACACATGGCAACAACTGAACTTAATGTTAACAGGCTGACAACAACATTACTAAGCAACTTTGGAGCAAGATTACAACAAGCTGAAGCAAAATATATTTGCAACCAGGGGCATGAATGGATATAGCATGACATGTAGAACAAAACATATTTCATAAACATCTCCAGATTATGCATAGAATGACTAGTAGCAGCAGGTTTACATAGCATCGCGAAATAACAGATTCAGCCTAGCAAAACAGCAACAGCAAGTACCCTACTTAACAACCTCGATTCACTCACCACAAGTCATTGCATGACAAGATAAGCATAGCATCAGCAAGAAGACATGTTTATAAAACAAACCAAGGCAAGAACAAGTTTATAGAATGCAAGGATCAACTACAACAACCTTGGCAAAATTGAATAACAAGTAAACAATCTGCCAGGAAATATTTTGAAGCAAAAGTAGAGCACGAAAATGACATTCTAGACTAATCCATAATTGCACGCATGGGCATGAATGGATAGAAAATAACCTCGTGCTCAAAACATCCTTATTGAAGTATCTCAAAATATGCATGGATCTCTCTGTAACATCATGTTTACATGGCATCAAAATAACAGCAGAACAGGGACAAAAATCAGTAACATCACGATGCCTAGTTTGCATGCTTGTGCTAGTCACCACATTGATCAAAAAAATACATGGAAAGCACCTCTGTAAAGAAGACATGGCATAGTTCAAAACGCATGTAGACATCAACCTCATAGGATGCACACATCAATCATGGCAAAAATGACAAAACAGCTCGTTCTGTTAACAGACAGCAGAAAACATTATGAAGCACTCTTGCAATGATGATTCAGGCATCAAGATGAACTCAAATGAATATGACGCAATGTAATGAAATGAAGTACTCGTCGAGGCGAACAATTTGACTTATTACACGCACAAAACGGAGCTATGGATGCAGAGATATGATACGATGAACATAGCATGAAAATAACAAAATATTCGGGACTTAGACGAATTTTTACCCTCCGAAAAGTCAACGGGACGACGCGGTGCGGGACGGAGGGATCCAGGGGGGGTTGGAGGCGCGTTTGGATGGGCGAGGTGGTGTATCTGATCCCGATCCACGGAGCTCGCCGGAGTTGTTGACGGCGGCGGTCGACGAGGTAGAGGACTCCGGGGAGGCGCGAGATCCGGCCGGCGGGGACCTACCCCGGCCGGGATCTCGCCGGCGGCGAGCGGCTGGGCTTGGGCGACGAGGCTTGAGGGCAGCGCAGCGAGGAGCGGCCGGTGGCGCGCGGAGGCGGCGCGCTGGGATCCGCGAGCTCGGTGACAGGAAAGGCGCCGAGTCGGGGGCGGCAAGTCCGGCGAGGGGCCTGCGGCGAGGGCGAGGCGGCGGGCGGTGGTGCACGCAGCGCTGGCGAGGAGGCGCGCTGGGCGGCGGGTTCCGGACGGACGGCGGCGGCTCGGGCGCCATGCGGAGGCGGCGCGACCCGGGCCGGGAGGTTGCCTGGCCTCGCTCAAGTTCGGGCGGCCGGGCGGCGATAGGGCGCCCGCCATGTGGCGGCGCGCGGTAGGACGGGCGGCAGCGGACGGACGCGTCCGGTACGATCCGGACGTGTCCGGCGGCGGAGGAGGGATTTTGTCTAGGGTTAGGGGGGAATTAGACCGCGAATTTCGGGGGAGGGGCTATCTATAGATAGAGGGAGCTAGGAGAGTCCAAATGGAGCACGGTTTTCGGCCACGAGATCGTGATCGAACGACCGAGAGCATGGAGGGGAGTTAGATGGGTTTTGGGCCACTTGGAAGGGATGTTGGGCTGCAAAGAGAAAGGGGGGTTTCGGGCTACGCGGTTAACCGTTGGAGTATCAAACGACCTCCAAATGGCACGAAACTTGACAGGCGGTCTACCGGTGCTATACCAAGGCCAGTTGACAAGCCTCGGTCCATTCCGAGAATGTTTAACACCCACTCACGAAAAGAGAGAAGAGGGGGACGACGGAGGACATAGGAGCGCCGGATTGCAAAACGGACAGCGGGGAAAATGCTCGGATGCATGAGACGAACACGTATGCAGAATGAAATGCACATGATGACATGATAAAATGCAACACGCAAGAAAATGACATGCCAAGAACGGTGAATAACTGGCAGACACCTGGCGCATCGGATCCGGGGCGTTACAACACTCCTCCACTAACAAGAGATCTCGTCCCGAGATCTTAGGACCGAGACGGAAGAGAAAAAGGAAGAGGTGAAACAAGAACTCACGAGCAGAAACAAAGAATCGAGAGCCCTCGAAAAGAAGAGAGGAACGACGAGAATGACGAGAATCGAAAGCTCACGGACTCCGGTTAGAACGAGATAAGAAACGAATAAGACTGAAAGGATTTAGGCAGCTCTCCGACTGAACATGGAGAGGATCGAATCATGAACTAGGGAAGATGGAATGATACTTGACGAGAGGAACAACACAAGGCCTCCGGAAGAATTGAAAGAATTGAATGAAAAGAACTTAGAAGGAAGGGTTGAACGGAGTTGTTGAGAAAATCAACAACGAAAGGATAAGCTTGTTGTGGACTTATGGAAAACATCTCAAAATTATGAGGTGATAACCGACCGCAAACGGAAATGATTGGATTACTGAGAAGAACGAAGGAATGCAAAACTCCACTTCAAAAGGATATGGAGGATTAATTGCACTTTGAGATGCAAGAAGAAAAGATACTTGAACTCCACCAACAAGATCTTGATGAACTCTTGAAGAACGAATTAAATACCACCATGAAGAACTCCGGTAACAAAAGGATGACGGGATAAAATGAAGGAAGAAAGAATAAGATGAGCCTTGCGATGATATAGATGGGGTTTCCGACGAGATGGCCGAGGAAATTTGAACTCCGGAAAAGAAAACACTTGGAACTAGAATTTATTCCTCAAGAACAAACTCCGAAGGAAGGGATTAATCACTTGGATGAAATAAGAATAAGATTTATAGTATGCTTATCCTTCATCAAATTAAATTGATGACAAGCAATGGATTTTGCATACTACTTATTCTTCTTGAAAGGATTGAGAAGAGATATAGCGCGAACTTGAGAGATTCTTCATGAACCACCGGTTGGATTGGAAAGAATGAATGAATTAATATGATAATCAAGGAAAAAGAATCTTGAACGAACCACCGTAAGAATTCGAAAATGACTGACGAACGAGAATGAATCACCGGGAAGAATTAGACGATCAAATATGCCTGAGGGGATTTAGATGCAAAAGGACAAAGAGATCATAAGCTGATTAAAGAACACTTGAACGAAGCACCGGGATAAATGGATAATGGTAGCTGAAATGTGAGAACGAAGAATTCTTATGGAACGATGGCCTCCGATTAAAAGAAACTGGAAACAACTTCTAACATACTCCGGATGGTTAAGAAAGAATATCTGACAAACTGAAATAATTCGAGATGATGATGTGAAAACTCTTCTTCGATCTTCAAATGAAGACGAGAAACAGCACCAAAATTACTAAGGTACTCCGGTAGAAAGAAAAGCAGAGAGGTTGAGCCAACAATGAAATGATTTTAAATCGATCTTGGAAAAGCATCTGACTGATGAAATACATTCTTACGTCACACTTGAAAAGAATTAGGAATGGCTCCGGAATAATTAGAAGAGTCAGGTAAGTTCCTGGAAAAAGACCTATGGGTTAGGGCCCACTGAATAGATAACACCGTTGGAAAGGGATGTTGAGCAGATAGGTGAAGCACCGGAACAATTGAAATATTTGAATGAGGTGACAACCATGAATTAATTGGAACACAGACGAATCTCTTGATATGCCTTGAGCACTCCCGGAGGACAAACTGGCGAGAGGAGAACGAGCAGGGAAAACACTTGAGCCGAGGAAAAGAATATAATCACTACCAAAAATTAGAATTGAATCCACCGGAGAAGAAAAGAGATGAAGAATGTCGTACAAAACGAGAATTCACCGGTTGAAATGATTGAGGGAAGACTGAAGATCTCCACACGAATGAAATTGGTGCTCGAAAGAGATTCAAGCTCCGGGAAGAAAGGGTGGGAGGGCGGAAAAAACAAAGGCAACTTGGAAGGGAAATCGACGAATATCTTGAAGAGAAAACACCTGTTGAAATCATTGGGAAAAGAAGGCAAAGACTTCGCACGAGTAGGATGGATACTTGATTACGAACTCCGGTTCCGAGAAGAAGAAGGGGTGGGCGGATGGAAAAAGAAAACAACTGAGAATTGAACTCAAAGATGAAGAGGCTCGAGTCAACTTGATGAGAAATGCACCGGATGAAAAGAGATGAGAACCAACGATCGGAAAACCAACTGCGTGATCCTAAAGAAAAATTGAAGGGGAAGAGGAATAATTCAAAACACCTACGTCAAGATTCCTTACCAGAGCGACGAAGGGACAGAGGAGTAAAAAGAATTCCTACTCTCTGATATAACTAGACTCCGAAAACAGTTTTCTTCTAGACTCAACAACGGCCAAACTACACGATCAATCAAGGGGGCTCCTAAGGTCGGTCGAGGCTCTGATACCAACTTGTCACGGCCAATATGCGACCCTATCCAAAAGGAACTCGAATGTCCCACCAAGGATAGACCCGCATATTGAAACGCTTTTGCAAGGTGGATATCATTACATCAACATTACATAATAGATGGGGATACATACAAGAGGCATACAATGCCACACGAATACAACATCACAATACATAAAAGCATCATCCGACTACGGATGAAACACAAACAGAAACTCAAACGACATCCACCCTACTAGCCCAGGCTGCCGACCTGGAACCTATCCCTGATCGAAGAAGCAGAAGAAGAACTCAACGCAAGTAAGTATCGCTCTCGCGTCATGGTCATCGCAAAACCTGTACCTGCAACTGTTGTTGTAGTCTGGGAGCCACGAGGACTCAGCAATCCCATTACCATGGGTATCAAGACTAGCAAAGCTTAAAGGGAAAGGAAGGGGTAAAGTGGTGAGGCTGCAGCAGCGACTAAGCATATATGGTGGCTAACATACGCAAATAAGAGCGAGAAGAGAACAAGCGGAACAGTCATGAAGCTAGAAGTGATCAAGAAGTGATCCTGAACTCCTACCTACGTCAAGCATAACCTAGAAACCGTGTCCACTTCCCGGACTCCGCCGAAAAGAGACCATCACGGTGTGCGTTTTAATTCGGATCTGGTGTCAAGTTATCTACAACCGGACATTAACAAATTCCCATCTGCCTATAACCGCAGGCACGACTTTCGAAAGATTATACCCTGCAGGGGTGTCCCAACTTAGCCCATGACAAGCTCTCGCGATCAACTAAGGATATACCTTCTCCCAGGAAGACCCGATCAGGCTCGGAATCCCGGTTTACAAGACATTTCGACAACGGTAAAACAAGACTAGCAAGACCGCCCAATGCATCGACAATCCCGATAGGAGCTGCACATATCTCGTTCTCAGGTCAACACCGGATGAGCAATCCGTACAACTAAAACCAGACCTCAAGTTCGCCTGAGGGGGCTCTGCAAAAGGCTCTAGTTCGGACCAACACTTACACAAGCACTGGCCCGGCGGGGATAAAATAAAGATGACCCTCGGGATGCGCGACTCCCAAGGGAAAAAGGGGTAGGTGAGGCAAATGGTAAAACCAAGGTTGGGCCTTGCTGGAGGAGTTTTATTCAAAGCGAACTGTCAAGGGGGTCCCATAAATCACCCGACCAGTAAGGAACGCATAAAATCCGGGAACATAACACCAGTATGACGGAAACTAGGGCGGCAAGAGTGGAACAAAACACCAGGCATAAGGCCGAGTCTTCCACCCTTTACCAAGTATATAGATGCATTAATAATATAAGAGATATTGTGATATCCCAACCAAAATCCTGTCCACCATGGAGAAATCTTCAACTTCACCTGCAACTAGCAACGCTATAAGAGGGGCTGAGCAAAAGCGGTAACAGAGCCAAACAACGGTTTGCATAGGGAAGGTGTCAAAGGTTAGAGGTTCATGGCAATATGGGAGGCTTGATAAACATGTGATAGGTAGCGCAGCAAAGTGATAGAACGAAGCAACTAGCATAGCAATGATAGTAGTGAGATCCAGGGTAGCGGTCATCTTGCCTGAAATCCCGCAAGGAAGAAGAACGAATCCATGAATAAGACGAACGGACGAAGCCGAACCAACCGTAGACGAACGAATCCTCACGATCGCAACGAAACATGAACTATCGAAAAGAAGCACACAACATAGTAAACACACCACACATAAACAAGGCATGATGCACAAAGCATGATGCATGGCAAAGCTACATGAAGCTACTCATGGCAAGAGATGATGCAAACAAGAGCAACACTTCAAGGCAAGTTTAAATGAGGCCGGGAACAACATATAACAATTCCGGTAAGTCCTCATATGCATATTTCGAAATTGGTCCAGATCTGAATAAACCTTATGTTCAATTTGTTAAACAGCAAGTTAAGATGCACCAAGATGATCTACACGAGATTCTAGTCAAGTTACATATAAAGTTCATTTAGTTCGGAGCTACGGCCTAGAAGATATGAGCAAAACAAGATAAACATGGCATTGATGCAAAATGCACTCAAACATCAAGCAAACACACCAAAACAAGGATGCAACATGATAATATGGAACTACATGCAAAATTAAGCAAGTTTCGTATAGAGCACACTCAAAACGGAGCAACGGTTCAACACATGCACTCTATACAAGTTATAGCAACAATCTGTCGAAAACAGCAACTAGGCATATTGCAAGCATAAAAACAGCATGCTACAGCATCTCAACATGAAAACAAAATATATGGGCATGATGTACAAGTAAAGCATAACAAAACATGAACACTGAGCTATCTCCAGAAATCACTAGAACATGCTCAAACACACATGGCAAAATTGCAAATAATAACAATTCAGACTTTGCAGAAAATAACATCAGGTTGCAATGTTTAGAGCTATCAAACAACATGTTACAGGAACTTATAATGGCAAACAAAGGCATGGCATGAATCTATTAAATGTATAGAACAAGAGTCTCTTACTGACCATGAGCCAAAAAGGAACAAAAAATATGATGGCACCCACGTAAACATGGCAAGTTATAATACAGATTCATACATGGCAGGAACAGAATTATGAAGGCATGTAGATGAGCTTGTACCACTCACCACAGAGCAATATATAGCATGGCAAGGCAACCAACAGTAGGAAGTCATGTTTGTGAAGCTAAGCATGACAAGAGAATGTCCATAGGGTGCATGGAACACTAGGAAAACACATGGCAACAACTGAACTTAATGTTAACAGGCTGACAACAACATTATTAAGCAACTTCGGAGCAAGATTACAACAAGCTACAGCAAGCTATAATTGCAACCAGGGGCATGAATGGATATAGCATGGCATGTAGAACAAAACATATTTAGTAAACATCTCCAGATTATGTATAGAATGACTAGTAGCAGCAGGTTTACATAGCATCGCGAAATAACAGATTCAGCCTAGCAAAACAGCAACATCAAGTACCCTACTTAACAACCTCGATTCACTCACCACAAGTCATTGCATGACAAGATAAGCATAACATCAGCAAGAAGACATGTTAATGAAACAAACCAAGGCAATAACAAGTTCATAGCATGCAAGGATCGACTACAACGACCTTGCCAAAATTGAATAACAAGTAAACAATCTGCCAGGAAACATTTTGAAGCAAAAGTAGAGTACGAAAATGGCATGCTAGACTACTCCATAATTGCAATAAGGGGCATGAATGGATAGACAATAACCTCATATTTAAAACATCCTTATTGAAGTATCTCAAAATATGCATGGATCACGATGGCATCAAAATAACAGCAGTACAGGGACTAAAATCAGTAACATCACGATGCCTAGTTTGCTTGCTTGTGCTAGTCACCACATTGATCACAAAAATACATGGAAAGCACCTCTGTAAAGAAGAAATGGCATAGTTCAAAACAGATGTAGACATCAACCTCATAGGATGCACACATCAATCATGGCAAAAATGACAAAAGAGCTCGTTTTGTTAACAGACAGCAGAAAACATTATGAAGCACTCCTGCAACAATGATTCAGGCATCAAGATGAACTAAAATGAATATGACGCCATGGAATGAAATGAAGTACTCGTCGAGGCTTGAGGGCGGCGTAGCGAGGAGCGGCCGGTGGCGCGCGGAGGCTGCGGCGCTGAGGATCCGCGAGCTCGGCGACGGGAAAGACGCCGAGTCGGGACGGGCGGGCAGTCCGGCGAGGGGCCGCCGGTGGCGGAGGGCGAGGCTTCCCGGCGGGAGCACGACGGCGCAGCGAGGAGGCGCACTGGTCGGCGGGGTTCCGGACGGACGGGCGGCGGCTCGGGCGCCATGAGGCGGCGCGCGACCGGCCGGAGGGTCATGGCTGGCCTCGCGGGCCTGATGCGGCCGGGCGACGATGGGGCGCAGCCCGCCACGTGGCGGCGCGCGGTAGGACGGGCGGCGGCGGACGGACGCGTCCAGTACGATCCGGACGTGTCCGGCGGCGGAGGAGGGATTTCGTCTAGGGTTAGGGGGGAATTAGACCGCGAATTTCGGGGAATTTGAGGTTTTGCCCCACCTTTGCTTGCACTTCTAGGATTTGCCCTCCTTTTCATTCACATTGATCTTTTGCCACACCTTTGCTAAAACTTTGATGATTTGCCCTTTCTACCCGGTTTGAGATTACACTACAAATTGGATGACCCAAATGCCCTTCTTCCTTATATGTTCGTCCTGCAGCCCACTTGTTGTCGTGCTATGCTGCTGCTGCTCTTCCCACACTCCAATGCCAAGCCACTGCTGCTCCTCCCCACATGCCATGGTGCGGGCTACGACTGATGCTTCTCCTCCTCTCCCCATGTCCTCCTCCCTCCTTTACAACGATACGTGCTCGAGGCGCAGCTCCGGCGTTCGTCCATGGGCGAGATTCTCGGGGGAAGCGCAACACCTGTAGACCAGTCGAGCTCTCGGAGGAAGGCGCCACACTTCCTGCACCGGTCACCCTGCCTTGACGGCGCGGACCGTGTTGTCCGTCACCAGCACCAATAGACGCATGTGCATCTCCACGGACATGTGGACGCTGCCGCCGCCACGCCGTCCTCGCCGAGCATCTCTAGCGAGCTCCCCACGAAAGGAGCAAGGGGTCATGCTAGATGTGGCGCGCGGAGGGTGCCGTCCACGGTCCGAGCCCGGGGATGTGGTGGCTGTACATGGCGAGCTCGGCGACGAGAGCGAGCTTGGACCACGGCGTCCTTCTCCGTGCATGCAGCGATAGCAGCAGCAACAGCGGGCGCCTGTGTTCTAGAGCGAGCACGCACGGACACAACACACGCAGAGCATTCATGCACACACGCATGCCCGAGCACACGCACGCCTAGCAGGCTAGCACCCATCGAGCATGCCCAGGTGCTAGATCACGCACGCACACAATGCACACACAAGCACGCCAAGGCACACATCCGTTGGCCATCCGCCTTGAGGCGCCGCCGCTCCCCAAGCAGGTTCTCCATGAGCGGACCGATGGCTGAAGGTCGAGCCCGGCCGCCGTGCGCTACCTCGCGGTCGCCTCATCCACGCTCGCCTCCAACGTCGTGCTTGGAGAGGCCCAGATTTTCCGCGCCGGGCGAGCAACAAGGCCGGCAGCGAGCCACAGCCACCTCCGCCCGGAGGAACAACGGCGGGAGCTCCATCTTCACCTCATGTCTTCCCACCCAGAGGTGTGCTCGGTCGGGGTGGACTAAGTAGGGTAGGGGTAGTTTTGACAGTTCTGATGGGCCTATCTTGCCAGGGGCAAATCATCAAGTTTCTGTCAAAGGTGTGGCAAAAGATCAATGTCAGTGAGAAGGAGGGCCAATCCTAGAAGTGCAAGTAAAGGTGGGGCAAATCCTCAAATTCCCCAATTTCGGGGGAGGGGCTATTTATAGATAGAGGGAGCTAGGAGAGTCCAAATGGAGCACGGTTTTCGGCCACGCGATCGTGATCGAACGACCGAGAGCATGGAGGGAAGTTAGATGGGTTTTGGGCCACTCGGAAGGGATGTTGGGCTGCAAAGAGAAAGGGGGGTTTCAGGCTACGCGGTTAACCGTTGGAGTATCAAACGACCTCCAAATGGCACGAAACTTGACAGGCGGTCTACCGATGCTATACCAAGGCCACTTGACAAGCCTCGGTCCATTCTGAGAACGTTTAACACCCACTCACGAAAAGAGAGAAGAGGGGGACGCCGGAGGACATAGGAGCGCCGGATTGCAAAACGGACAACGCGGAAAATGCTCGGATGCATGAGACGAACACGTATGCAGAATGAAATGCACATCATGACATGATAAAATGCAACACGCAAGCAAATGACATGGCAACAACGGCGAATAACTGGCAGACACCTGGCGCATCGGATCCGGGGCGTTACACCACCTTATGCAACAAGTGCATGTCAGTCGGTGGAACCTGTCTCACGTAAGAGTACGTGTAAGGTCTGTCCGGGCCGCTTCATCCCACAATGCCGCCGAATCAAGATAAGACTAGTAACGGTAAGCATTTGAACAAATCATCGCCCACAACTACTTTGTGTTCTACTCGTGCAAAGAATCTACGCAATAGACCTAGCTCATGATGCCACTGTTGGGGAACGTAGCAGAAATTCAAAATTTTCCTACGAGTCACCAAGATCTATCTATGGAGAGACTAGCAACGAGAGAGGGTAGTGCATCTACATACCCTTGTAGATCGCTAAGCGGAAGCATTCAAGAGAACGGGGTTGAGGGAGTCATACTCGTCGTGATCCAAATCACCGGAGATCCTAGTGCCGAACGGACGGCACCTCCGCGTTCAACACACGTGCAGCCCGGTGATGTCTCCCACGCTTTGATCCAGCAAGAAGAGAGGGAGAGGTTGGGCAAGACTCCGTACAGCAGCAGCACAACGGCGTGGTGGTGATGGAGGAGCGTGGTATTCCAGCAGGGCTTCGCCAAGCACCGCGAGAGACACTACTAGAAAAAGGGCTATAGATGGGATTGACACTAATGGCGCACCAGAAAGTTGGTGCGCCATTAGTATATACTAATGGCGCACCACCTGCTGATACGCCATTAGAGTTGAAAGGACTACTAATGGCGCACCAGGCAAAGGGTGCGCCATTAGTATCAATTTTTTTTTTGAACTAGTGCGCCTGTCCAAACATACTAATGGCGCATCCAGAATAAGTGCGCCATTAGTAGTTGTAACTACTAATGGCGCACCAGGCAAAGGGTGCGCCATTAGTATCAATTTTTTTTCGACTAGTGCGCCTGTCCAAACATAATAATGGCGCATCCAGGCGAAGTGCGCCATTAGTAGTTGTAACTACTAATGGCGCACCATGCAAAGGGTGCGCCATTAGTATCAAATTTTTTTTTTGAACTAGTGCGCCTGTCCAAACATACTAATGGCGCATCCAGATGGAGTGCGCCATTAGTAGTTTAAACTAGTAATGGCGCACTGCGCATTGGTGCGCCATTAGTATTTTTCTTTTTTTTTGCAAAACTACTAATGGCGCACCGCCAGAAAAGCGCCATTAGTTACCTGGATGACTACTGGCGCATTTAGTGCTGGTGCGCCATTAGTAAGTGGGCAGCAACAAGATATTTTGGATAGCTTTCCTACCCACACTCACTTTCTCCCCACTTCATTCTCTCCACCTCCTCCTTGTCTCGGGTGCCTCCTCTTTTTCACCTCATTTCCACCATAGATTCATTCAAATTAAGTGGTTAAATTACCTTGTTTTAATAGGGAAGTAAGGGGGGAAGCTATATTTATGTTGTTCTCCCTACAACAATGTGCACATGCACTTTTTACGGCCTAGCTAGATCTAAGGATGTTCGTGGTGTTGCATATGTTTGTGGTGTTGCATATGTGTTTGTGTTTGGAGGTGTACCGTATTTGGAATGCGATAGTTGCCAATATTTTGCCGGAATGTTGATTCATTTCCGTTTGGCGAGAATTTTGGCATTAAGCATTCTTTTGGTCCTATTTTTAGGGAAAGTCATGCCAAATTTTTGTTTGGTTCTAAAATATCGTTTTGCTCTACCCACAAAGCGACCATGGTCCATACGATGACCGAAGGCATCGTGAATAGGTTTTTGAGGTCCGCGAAGGCCGAGATGCTTCAAAAGAACGAGACGGAGATAAGATGTCCGTGTCGAAGATGCAAGTGAAGAGCCTTATTGCGGACCCGGATTCGAACAGGTGCGGGACCACCTACTCTTGCGTGGTTTCATGGATGGCTATCGGTGGCAAGGTGATGAAGATGACTACGAAGTCATCCATGGGGGCGGGCAAGAAATGAGGAAGGGCAGCAAGACAACCACCGCGGCTCAAGCGGCGAGAAGACGAAGAATCCCGGTGAGATGATCACGACGGTGATCTTTGTACACAGTCATCATGTAGAAGATGCAGGACATGATGATGAGGAAGATGCCGGAGCAGGCGACGGGCATGATCATGAAGATGATGATGCCGGGAGCGAGTGACGCTGGACCATCAATGGGCTGGGTGCGGGACCCTCATATTCAAGAGCTGCTTCTCAAGCGCACGGATAACGCCAGAGCTGCCGCCCGAGAGAAAGCCAAGATGATTCAACTTGAGTTAGACGCGGTTACTCCATTGTATGAAGGATGCAGGCCCGAGGATACCCGCTTTGAAAGTAACGCTCATGGCTCGAGATGAAGGTAAAACACAAAATGACCGACGCGTGCTTCGGCGAGAACATGTCATTACGCACGAACGTCTTCCCAAGGGGAACAAGTGCCCGACTAGTTTGGAGGAGGTGAAGAAAATCGTGTGTCCTCTCGATTTACCGCACGTGAAATACCATGTGTGCATGAACAATTGCATCATTTATCGGGACGAGCACGCGGAGTCTACCAGTTGCAATCCGTGGGATCATGGACATGCACGTCCGTGAGACGCTATTTGGCCTATGCAACTTCTTCGACGTCATCTCTCGGAAGTCGATTGGCGTGAGGCAACTCAGAAGGCTACAGGAAGAGATCGTGGTGATACTATGCGAGCTTGAGATGTACTTCCCGCCCGCATTCTTGACGTTATGGTGCATCTGCTGGTCCATATAGTGGAGGATATCATCCAACTCGGGCGATGTTCCTACACAGCATGATGCCGTTCGAAAGGATGAATGGTGTCATCAAAGGATACGTTCGCAACATGTCACGTCGAAGGAAGCATAGCCAGGGGCTTTTCGGCGAAGAGTGCATCTCCTACTGCACGAATTATCTAGGCATCGAGAACCCCGTTGGTCTGCCCGTCAACAGGCACCTCGGCAGGCTCGCTGGATGGGGGTACCGTGAGGGTCGCCGTGAAATGCATGTCGACTTCGAGGGTCGACTCGCCGACTTTGAAAGAGCAAACCTAGTCGCGCTACAACACATAGACGTGGTCGATCCTTGGGTGGTAGAGCACAGAACCTTTATTAAGAAGACGTACAATGACCGAGGCCAACAGAGGACAGACGGAGATATACTCAAAGAGCACAACTCATGTTTCACGCGTTGGTTCAAGCAGAAGCTTCCGTCGTACCCTTTACATGAGGATTGTTCCGCGGAAGAACAACTCATATTCGCCTTGTCACAGGGCGCCGAGCACAACCTGATGACCTATGAGGCGTACGATATCAACAGCTACACAATCTACACCGAGGACAAGGACATGAAGAGCGATGGTTATCAGAACTCCGGGGTAACGATGGAATCCTACACTGGTAACGACAAGGACAGATACTACGGAAGGATCGAGGAGATCTGGGAGCTGAGCTACGCTGGAGAGAAGGTCCCGATGTTCCGTGTCAGATGGGCCAAGAACGTCATAAAAGAAGACCGGTATTTCACCACCATGGTTATACCCGAAGCCAAATCGAAGACCATGGCGCAAGCGTCACCGCAAAATGAGCCATGGGTACTAGCTTCCCAAGTGGACCAATGCTTCTTCATTACCGACCCGCCAAAGCCCGGTCGTGTTGTCGTGAGGAGAGGCAAAAGGAAGATCATCGGAATGGATGGAGTAGCCAATGAGCAAGACTTCGACAAATGCGGCGACCGAGGATCGAACATGACGACAATGATGAAGTAGCAGCATACACCACAAGAAGAAGCAGGACCACCCTACCTAAAGGACGTCCGTTCCATAGAAGAACTCCATTTGTGAAAAAGAAGGGCAAGAAGATTGTGAAGAGATAGCTAGCTAAGATCGATTGTATTTAAATCGTAGACTTTATTTCTCGATTGTATTTCATGGGCACTTTTTGAACTATCATGAATATTTTTAATTTCATGGACACTCGATCCCCTCCATCTCGATCCCCTCCATCTCGATCGCTATCCCACCTCGCCAGATCCGGTCCACGGCCGCCGCCGCCGACCGCCCGCACCTCGATTCCCCTACTCAACCGCCCGCCGACCCCGCACCCTCCCTACTCAACCGCCGCCGCCGACCCCCGCACCTCCCCTACTCAACCGCCATGACCCCGCACCCTCCCTACTCAACCGCCCGCCCGCACCTCCCTACTCAACCGCCGCCGACTGCCCGCACCTCGATTCCCCTACTCAACCGCCGCCGACCCCCGCACCCTCCCTACTCAACCGCCACCGCCACGACCCCCGCACCTCCCCGCTCCACCGGCATTACTGTTTGATGATATTTTAAAAAAATTACTGTCTTATAAAAAAATATTACTGTTATGATTTAAACAAGTTTGAACATATTTAAACACAAGTAAGTATCAAACAACATTTTTAATGCATAAAAAAAATTTGTGGAGCCTGGGAATCGAACCCAAGACCTCCTGGTGTGAGAACTGGCTGCTGACCAGTCAAGCTAGTAGAGGGAACTTGATGTGGATCAGGTTAGGTGGGAGATAACCTGTTGGCTCGAGCAGAAATAAAAAAAAGTACTAATGGCGCACCAGGGTGAGGTGCGCCATTAGTATGGATGTACTTATGGCGCACCGAGGTGTGGTGCGCCATTAGTATTGTGCCGCCCCCCATCCATACTTCCTCCCGGGGCCACACCTATCCCTCTCCCTCGCCCTCGCCCTCGATCCCTTCCCTCTCCTCTCCGACGCCTTGTTGCCCGGCCGCCTCGGCCCGCCCGCCTTGCCCTCGCGCCCATCGCCGGTGCCCGTCGTCCACTGCCGCCTGTCTCCAACCACCGCTTGAGGCCCCGGCGTCGACGCCGCTCTCCCCGTCCACACCACCGTCGCGCCAGCCTCCGTGACCGGCCGCACTCCGCCAGGTACCTCTCCTCCTTCCTCCTTCCTCCCTCTCCACCCTTCCTCCCCATTCCCTCCCTCCTTCCCCTCGACCGTGGCGACGCAGGCGTCCCTCCTGTCGGTCGTGCCTCCACCGTTAGTTGTTCCGTAGTTTGTTCATGGTTTTTGTTCGAAACTTGTCAAATTTGGTTGTGGATAAGGTGTTTCATATGAAGTGCTGAACTTATTCATTCCAGTAAAATGAATTAGATAGGTCCCTGATTTCAGCGAACTCATTAACTGAATGTCATATTTGAAGTGTTAACTGAATTTGCTATAGTTGTCACCTTCCTAGACTGAATGTTCTGCATCTTCTACACTGTCATAACTGAATTTGTGCTCAAGTTTTGTTAAAAGAACGATCTGAATTTGTATGCACACGAATGTTCTGAATTTTCGACACCGCTACATCGAATGTTCTGAATTTTTAAACTGTCATAACTGAATGGTCTGAATTTTTAACACTGCCTTAACTGAAATGTACGCCGAATGTTCTCAATTTTTGACACTGTCATAACTGAAGTGTAAACTGAATGTTCTAACTTTTTTACACACTGTTTTAGTCGAAAGTATGAACTTAAAGCATTCCTAATAGTTGTGACCTAATTATTTTGGCTTTGTTTATGCCAATGTACTACTAGCTAGGACTACCTTGTGGTTATTTATATGTGTGTGCACTAGACGCAAATCATCAGGTAGAGGTAGTGTGTTTTGTTTAACATTTGGTGGGGGTACTTAATGTGCTATCAGCAAATGTTCTCCATATGAAATGCCACAAACCACTAATGTTGTTTTTCAAATGCTTCAGTTCTGCTCGTGTTGTTTTGTGCCAGTGTTCTCTGTCTATGATTACATTCCTGGTTGTTGCAAATCTGTGTCCATGAGAAGTGATCACATTTAGGAAGGCACCTTCATGTTGTATCAACAAGAAGTGAATCAAAAACATCAGATTGTACTTTCTGCATGTGATCAAAGTAGCTCATGCCTGAAATCAGTTTACTTTGGGAAATCAAAGCATTTATCAGATTGATTTGTATTGGTTTCAGGTTCGAATGAATGTTTAATGCTCCTACATCTCCTTTTCTTTTATAATGGAAATATTTCTATATCGATGTCGCTTTTAATATGTTGCTTCAGTATTTTTTTTACTTTGGTTCTGTCGTATTGAGGTGAACCCGACGATTAATGACATGTGCTCCTATTCCTGTGTCTCTGAAATTATATGGCCATTTGCACTACGTGTGCTATGTCTGACCTGTTTTTCTTTTTCTGTAGAAATCTAGAAATGCAGTATCAGTGCGTCACTGTAATTTCATCGACAGTGTGAATTATATTTTTTTGTATGTCTCATGATGGATTTGAGCAATGTGGTTAAATTTGACATGCAAATTAGGAACGGTCTTTATCTGCCAGTTTGTTTGGCTGTGAACTAGCCAAAATATGACCCGAGTTGGCATGCCATGATCTAACACAGGCACAACACTGGCCCAATCTGGTGAACAAAACCAAACTTGGATCAGTGATGCTTGCAAGTTGAGGCTACAACATGCAAGTACACTTAAAAGTAAGCCAAAGAGAACATATAGTAGAACTGATCTCTGTATAGTCAGCAGATGTTGTAGAAAGAACTAGATGCAGAGCAATTGACCTTGTTTGTTGCCTTTTTATTTTGCTGAAAATTTCACACAGGAAATAAATAAATGAAGAGCAGCAAGTTTTACTATTTTCCCACAATCTCAAGTTTCATACATGTCCTGTTCCTGCATTCTAGTTTGTGGCAGCCAAACGCTACTACCGTTGCATTTCAAGTTTTCACTAATGTTATGATGTTGTTATAACTGGTTTCATTAATGCTACGCTACGCTGTAGGTGTAATTTGCCACCTATGAAAACATATGCTCTTGCATTTATATTCCTGGTACTCATTATTTCCTTGCCTAACAGGAAGGTCTGCTTCCTGCCCTGCTCCACTAGCTGCTTCGGGGGGAGACCCATCGGCGGTAATTATGTTATCCCGCTCAAATCAATTTCTTCCTGAAATGTTTCAGTTGTTTTGTAATATTGGTGAGCATTGTGCTACTGTTATGAGTACCCTCTCATCAATATTGGTGAGCATTGTGCTACTTCTTGTCTCAGATTTGTGATGCTTCTGCTGTACTACTTGCTTGTTGTAAGATAACTTACGTGTGGGACGAGCCTAGCACAACTAGCTATTTGCATACTTGATAGTTCCTCTTCTGAAGATATGAGTTAACTTTCTGAACATATGCACACAAAACCAAGTATTTCTTGGATTTCTTTGCACGAGTTAACTTACTAAACAAATGCTTATGGCATCAAGTATTAGCTAGAGTTCTTTGCTTAAGATGTTGTCCATACAAGAATCTAGGCCATTTGGTTCAGTTTCTACCAGCAAGAACACATCAAGTGGGTAAATAGATGTCTTGCTGGACTATATATTCTGGACTATATGTTCATTGGTACTATATGTTCGAATGAGTTAACTTGTTGTCATTTATCGAAATTCATAATGTGCTAGACTATATGTTCATTGGTACTACTTGTGATGCTGCTGATGTACTACTTGGGAATTTTGTCAACTTGTGATGTCATTGTTGTACACTGAGAATCCCTTGAGTTTGCTTAATGTCGATTAACTTCCGCTTTGACAAATTGGTACTCCATATGTCCTATTTTCAGCAAAGGTCATGCTGAAATTTTCCGTGAATTTTAGCATGACTTTGCTAAAAATAGGACATATGGGGTACTTATGACTAATGCATGGGCCAGGGTATCTTAGTACTTAATTAAGTAGGATCAACTGCCCGCCATTCTTGTTGCATTAAACCATAGGTGGCAATAGAGCCAAGTGATTAGGCCCAACTTAGAATTCTCCTTCCCTTTTCTTGATAGGGTATATTATTAGAAGATACCCATATATATATCAGTCAACCTAGGGTGCCTCGGCATCGATAAACCCGAAATGATGAAAATTTACTTAGCATTTAGGGTGCCTCAGCGTCGACAAACCCTAAATTATAAAACCTTGGCTTTTAGGGTGCCTCGGTGTCGATAAAAACCGAAATGATGAAAGCTTAGGCTTTTAGGGTGCCTCGGCCGAAAAACCCTCAATGATAAAAGCTTAGATTTTAGGATGCCTCGGTGTCGACAAACCCTAAATGATGAGACCATGATCTTGTTCCTTGACAATAACCAACTTTTGACCAAACTTTGTTTCTATTTAGAGAGAAACATGGCCCCTAACGATGAGGCCGAGGGTTCGGGCGGCAAGGCATTCTGGGAGCTGTCCTAGGAGATGGAGGAACAACCTCACTTGTATGAGGACGCCGCCTTCCCCACCGATCCTGAGACCACTGATGGTACCGCCGAGGATGACCCCACTGATGCCACCACTGATGGTGCCGCCGAGGATGCCACCATCGATGATGGCGGCGCGCCTTACGTATGGCAGCCAACAGAAGAGACAACGGAAGAACCGGCGCCCGACCGTGCTCCGCACCCTCAAGGAGGAAGTTCTTGAAGTGGACTCCGACGGAATCCAACGGTGCCCGAACGAATAGTCAAGGGGTACTCGCTTCAGCTCGGGTGCATTCTCCGAGCACCGCCTCGATCAACACCGAGAACCCGAGGCATCCTGACCGAGGGAATTTGGCAACCTCCTCTTCACGAAGCTGCACGAACGATACAAGTTCCCGCTGCTTTTGAAAACACAAGCCTCAAAGGGAATAAAGTGAACAATGCTGCCCTCACGAAGATGAGCAAGGCCCTGTCTACTTGGAAAAGCAATGTGAAGAGAATGATCGAGAAAGGTGAGAGTTATGAGAAGATCAAGGAGAAAAATCCTTCGATCACCGAAGATGACTACAACGACTTCAAGATCAATTGCTCGAGCACCGCAAACTCCCAATCAAGTCAGCGGGGGAAAGAAATGCGGGAGCTGAACTTAGGGGAACACACACTCGGTCCCGGCGGTTACAGAGTGGCGGAGCCTATATGGGACAAGGAGGACGCGGAGCGTGCCGAGCAAGGCCTACCGCCCCTCTTCGATAAATATGGTGACAAGCAGACCAGGAACTTTGTCAGGGCCCGGTACAAGAAGGACCCGAAAACAAAGGAGCTTACCACGGATCCGAAGACCAGGGCGCTTGAGGTTGTTCTGGTAAGGAATACCACCCCCGGGGTAATTAGCTCCATATGATTGCATTCTAATTAATGAAGCCAAATTTCTAAATGGTTCACATTCCTTCCGCAGCGATCGAAAGCAGATGGCGCTGGGTCGACTAAGAGCAACCCTTGGGACACCACTCTCAATAGGGCGTTGAATGTAATGAAGAACAAGGATAAGCTTAGTAAGCCGACGGCGTCACCGGTCGTGTGGCCGGCAAAGGCTTGTCCACAAAATGGGGTCATACTATACGCTGGTGTGCGGAAGGAGAAAAGACCAGCTCGGAAAGCCAGCGCACGAGGTTCAAGAACTCAAGGCACAGGTGGCGTGGATTCCGGAGATTGTCCAAGAGCAAGTGCAACAACAACTCGGAGCGACGGTCACCGCCATTGTGCCTACCTTGATCCAGGGGTTGAGTGCGTGGATTGCGGGCGGCCAACAGGGGCCGCCCCCGATTCCTAGCTTGACGGCCAGCAACTCGCAGAATGCGATGGCGGGGCCATTGGTGTCTCCGGCGGAGGCGACATTGGTGTCTCCGACGCCGGCACAGGAGCTTAATGCACCCGGGTGTACGCCGGCCGGCACCTCTGCAGCAAGCGGCCCCTCCTCAAATCAGCTGCGCTTGCCCGTTGGCGGGTGCCTGCGACATTAGCCGAGCTCGGCGCCATCATCACGGTAACTAATTAAGCCTCTCTCGGTCGAGGACTTCATCTCCTTGCCTTTGACTGGGCATCCCTGACGCCCTACATGTTTTCGCAGGGCGCCGCCGACGTTCCGTGCACTCTCCTGCACTTCATGAACAACGAGTTGGTCGATGTCGCCAAGGGCAAAATCGTTCAACCGGGCAACCCCTTGTTCCACGGTACCCAGATGCCACCCAACTTGTTTAGGGTTGAACTGGTTCGGGTGCTGCCAGGCTGCGACGAGTTGTTACCTCCGATTCAACCCGCCGGGGCGACGATGATGACGTGATGACCCTCGCCGCCTGCTGAAGCTGGCCTCGCTTTGGCCAAGAGCCAGATTCGTTTGGGGGCGGGGACACCACCCCAAAGACAACACCGCCAACGTGTCGCCGCTAAGTCGGCCCCATGGCAAGACCGCCCGAACGGTGCGGACATCCCTATGCCATCGATCCAAACATGCATATGGCACGGGATCGTAACGACGACGACGACGATACATTTGCTAACGTCGATCAGTACTTTGCCGATCATGGGTACGGTGGCGACTTCATGGGGCCTCCTTCTCAAGAACCCAACCCAACAAAAGACGTGCGCGATCTAGCTGGTACCGCGGAGAAGCCAAGTTGCAACAGGCGTTGTCTGCCGTTCAACTCTCAGGAGACGCCTCTAGCTGCCGACTTCACCGAGCCTCAGATAGGCGAGGTGCGAAATATTATCAGCCCCAACACACTCAAGAAGGCGGTCTGTGAGCAGAACTCGGTCCCATTACAGGAGAAGAAGAAGGCACGCAAAAGAAAGACTAACAAGGGTGCGGGCCAGCCGGCACCGAATACGATCCGTGCTCAGGACGGGCCACCTTCACCTGAGGATATCTCGAGGAGGGTGCATGTGGCGGGTAGGGCGATGCTACCGACAAATATGCTCAATGCTGCAACCGGTGCTATGCGGAGTCTGCATGATGATGTTCTTTCTTTGGAGAAGCGGCGTCTCGTAGAGAAGGATGTGGCATACCCGGTTTTCGTGGCCAAGGTGCCGGAGGGCAAGGGCTTTGTGGATAACTCCATCGGGCGTCTGATCGTCCTGCGGTTTGATGACATCCACGCTTATGTTGAACCTTCATCCGCTGCACTACACCTTCGCTCGCTATTTTCGCTGAGTATGGAGATGCGGATCATTCGCGACAAGACCCGGACATCGTGATAGTCGACCCCTTCTACATGCGTGCCAAGATCTTGGGCAGCGCTGGGACCGCAAGTCGCGAAGTTCTTACCTCAAGGCGCCATTCGCAAACCAAGATAAGGATAACTTCCTCGTGCCTTACTTTCCGAGTAAGTCCTCCCTCAACCGCCCGTAACATATGAATTCTAAGATTTCGATCATTTTTCTTTTAACATTCCGTGTTTTCTGCGGTGACACACATTGCACGCTCATCCTCCTAAGCCCCAAATATTCCATGGCCACGTATTTCGACCCGGACCGTCGATTGAACGTAGACTACACAAATGTCAAGAAGGTTCTTGATGATGTTCTCCCGGCAACACCCAATCTGGAGGCACCTTCACCGTGCCTATTCGTGGCACGGCAAGCACGTGTTCTCCCACAATCTGACGTTACGCTGCGTCAAGCAGCCGCTGGCGGTCGGAAGGGTGCCTACTACGCCATCCATCACATGCGGCGATCGTGCGGGACCATCATCAACTTCTGCTACCGAGTAAACTCCAAGATTGGGCCGCGGCGTGTCGGCAATCCGGGACGTGGACATCGGACAAGAATTCTTTCGCATCCAAATGAGTTTGCGGAAATCATCCATCAAGATGTCCTTCGTACTCGGGGCAGTTCTACCTCGTAAATCAACCGTCCAACGGTGACATCGACACAATGCTACAAATGCAGGATGACAACGCCCGTTCTTTCATGACTCCCACGATAGACGGCGGCTTCATCCACGCTCCGGTCCCTTGAGTCGAGTTGTCTAGTTCTGAAACATCGATTGGCTCATGTTATAATTAAACTTTAATGAACTTGTAGTATGTCTCTTTGGTTTCGAGAGTCGTTCAACTTAGATGTAATCGATGCTATTAATGTCTTGCTTTTCTCTTCCGATCATTACATTGCATACTTATATATTGCTTATGTATTGTCTGTGAATTGGTACTAACGTTTCATTTGGCTAGTGCATAGCGATGCCGTCGTATGTCGTGTACAAGGGTAAGGTTCCCGGAGTCTACGACGACTGGGAGGAGTGTCGGAGACAGGTTCACCGATTCAGCGATAGATTACAAAGGATACACCACTAGGGCGGGGCGAATCTAGATACGCCCGCTATCTAGCGGGAGAGGGAGGAGCGTTGGAGGAACCGGATGAAGACGAGTTTCATCGTGATGATGCTCATTGTGTTGACCGCAGCTCTCTTCTATGTGATGGTAGTTTAGATGATCGATATCGACTTGTAATGTGAAGACAAACTCGCTACTCGCGGTCTCGAGACTTGTAATATAATGTTCTATCTTTGTTCGGTCTTTTCAATTCGGAGACTAATATGATGAATTGTATTCAGAGACTAATATGATGAATTGTATTCAGAGACTAATCTTCTATTGTATTCGATGAATCTGTTGTTGTTGTGTGATGTCTATATTTTGTCCAATTATACATTTTGTATCCTGTGCATAAAACAGAAAATAAAATAACCTAATATTCATACTAATGGCGCATCACATCACAGTGCGCCATTAGTATGCCAAAGGATACTAATGGCGCATCATTAAACAGTGCTTCATTAGTATGCCGAAGTTACTAATGGCGCATCCAGTTGCTGTGCGCCATTAGTATGCCAAAGCACCTGGGTATACATGGCCCCCTGGGAGGCATACTAATGGCGCATCCAGTGGTGCGCCATTAGTATACCAGATACTAATGGCACACCAGTGGTGCGCCATGAGTAAAATATACTAATGGCGTGGCACTAATGGCGCACCACTAATGCGTCATTAATGGCCAAATTAGGTGCGCCATTAGTAGGCCTTTTCCTAGTACTGAGACGAGTAGGGAGAGAGGTAGGGCTGCGCCAAGAGGGAGAAAAACTCATGTCTTTGCAGCCCCCAATACCTCAAGTATATATAGGGAAGAGGGAGGGGGCTGCGCCTCCTCTAGGGTTCCCACCCCAAGGGGTGCGTCAGCCCCTAGATCCCATCTAGGGTGCGGCCAAGGGGGGAGAGGGGGAAACTTGCCCCCCAAGCAAGGTGGAGGCGCCCCCCTCCCCTAGGGTTTTCAACCCTAGGCGCCCTGGACCTTGGTGGGGGGCGCACCAGCCCACCTGGGGCTGGTCCCCTCCCACACTTGGCCCATGCAACCCTCTGGGGCCGGTGGCCCCACCTGGTAGACCCCCGGGACCCTCCCGGTGGTCCCGGTACGTTACCGATAGCACTCGAACCTTTTCCGGTGACCAAAACAGGACTTCCCATATATAAATCTTTACCTCCGGACCATTCCGAAACTCCTCGTGATGTCCAGGATCTCATCCAAGACTCCGAACAACATTCGGTAACCATGAATATCTATTCCCTATAACCCTAGCGTCATCGAACCTTAAGTGTGTAGACCCTACGGGTTCGGGAACCATGCAGAAATGACCGAGACAACTCTCCGGCCAATAACCAAAAGCGGTATCTGGATACCCATGTTGGTTCCCACATGTTCCACGATGATCTCATCGGATGAACAACGATGTCAAGGATTCAATCAATCCCGTATACAATTCCCTTTGTCTATCGGTATAGTACTTGCCCGAGATTCGATCGTCGGTATGCTGATACCTTGTTCAATCTCGTTACCGGCAAGTCTCTTTACTCGTTCCGTAACACATCATCCCGCGATCAACTCCTTGATCACATTGTGCACATTATGATGATGTCCAACCGAGTGGGCCCAGAGATACCTCTCCGTCACAAGGAGTGACAAATCCCAGTCTCGATTTGAAGGAAATATGCCCTAGAGGCAATAATAAAGTTATTATTTATTTCCTTATATCATGATAAATGTTTATTATTCATGCTAGAATTGTATTAACCGGAAACATAATACATGTGTGAATACATAGACAAACAGAGTGTCACTAGTATGCCTCTACTTGACTAGCTCGTTAATCAAAGATGGTTATGTTTCCTAACCATAGACATGAGTTGTCATTTGATTAACGGGATCACATCATTAGGAGAATGATCTGATTGACTTGACCCATTCCGTTAGCTTAGCACTTGATCGCTTAGTATATTGCTAATGCTTTCTTCATGACCTATACATGTTCCTCGTAACTATGAGATTATGCAACTCCGCTTCTGGGAGGAACACTTTGGGTACTACCAAACGTCACAACGTAATCGGGTGATTATAAAGGAGTACTACAGGTGTCTCCAAAGGTACTTGTTGGGTTGGCGTATTTCGAGATTAGGTTTTGTCACTCCGATTGTCGGAGAGGTATCTCTGGGCCTTCTCGGTAATACACATCACATAAGCCTTGCAAAGCATTACAACTAATGAGTTAGTTGTGAGATGATGTATTACGGAACGAGTAAAGAGACTTACCGATCTAGATTGAACTAGGTATTGGATACCGACGATCGAATCTCGGGTAAGTAACATACCGATGACAAAGGGAACAACGATGTCGTTATGCGGTTTGACCGATAAAGATCTTCGTAGAATATGTAGGAACCAATATGGGCATCCAGGTTCCGCTTATTGGTTATTGACCGAGAATGGTTCTAGGTCATGTCTACATAGTTCTCGAACCCGTAGGGTCCGCACGCTTAACGCTTCGGCGATGCTATATTATGAGTTTATGAGTTTTGATGTACCGAAGGAGTTCGGAGTCCCGGATGAGATCGGGGACATGACGAGGAGTCTCGAAATGGTCGAGACGTAAAGATTGATATATTGGACGACTATATTCGGACATCGGAAAGGTTCCGAATGATTCGAGTATTTTTCGGAGTACCGGTAGTTACGGGAGAAGCAATGGGCCTTGATGGGCTTTAGTGGGAAGAGGAGAAAGGGCCAAGGGGCTGCTGCGCCTCCCTCTAGTCCGAATTGACTAGGGAAAAGGGGCCGCCACCTCTCCTTCTCCTCCACTTCCTTCTCCCTTCCTCCCCTCTTGGTGGACTCCTACTAGGACTTGGAGTCCTAGTAGGACTCCACACCCTTGGTGCGCCCCCTCCTGGGCCGGCCACCTCCTCCCTTGCTCCTTTATATACGGGGGCAGGGGGCACCCCAAAAGACACAAGTTGATCTACGGATCTTTCCTTAGCCGTGTGCGGTGCCCCCTTCCACCATATTCCACTTCGGTCATATCGTCATGAGCTTAGGCGAAGCCCTCGCCCGGAGAAGTCATATCGTCATGAGCTTAGGCGAAGCCCTGCGTCAGTGGAGCATCAACATCGCTACCACGCCGTCGTCTTGACGGAACTCATCCCGACACTTTGCTGGATCGGAGTCCGGGATCGTCATCGAGCAGCACGTGTGCAGAACTCGGAGGAGTCGTACCGTCGGGCCTTGGACCGGTCGGATCGAGAAGACCAACGACTACATCAACCGCGTTGTTATAACGCTTCCGCTATCGGTCTACGAGGGTACGTGGACGGACACTCTCCCCTCTCGTTGCTATGCCATCACCATGGTCTTGCGTGATCGTAGGAAAATTTTGAAATTACTACGTTCCCCAACACGATTCATGCCAACCCAACAGACACTTTCGGTGATACCCGTAGTGCACCTTTATAGCCACCCATTTACGTTGTGACGTTTGGCACACCCAAAGCATTCCTACGGTATCCGGGAGTTGCACAATCTCATGGTCTAAGGAAAAGATACTTGACATTTAGAAAAGCTTTAGCATACGAACTACACGATCTTGTGCTAGGCTTAGGATTGGGTCTTGTCCATCACATCATTCTCCTAATGATGTGATCCTGTTATCAATGACATCCAATGTCCATGGTTAGGAGACCATGACCATCTATTGATCAACGAGCTAGTCAACTAGAGGCTCACTAGGGACATGTTGTGGTCTATGTATTCACACATGTATTGTGGTTTCTGGTCAATACAATTATAGCATGAATAATAGACAATTATCATGAACAAGGAAATACAATAATAACCATTTTATTATTGCCTCTAGGGCATATTTCCAACACCTTCATCAAAGATGAGCAAAATTGAAGCGCAGAAGCAATGACTTACCTTGAATAGGGAGCAGTACATGAAGGTAAGTAGTACTGATTTTTTATTCCAACATATAAGCAGTCAATTTATTGTTTCGTGCTCACATGTCACGCTTCCATTATTTAGGTTATTCCTCCTTTGTGCTTTGGAAAGGATGAGGGATGGGCGAGTTTTGTGGATAGGTGACTCGGCGAGGATGCAGAGTTTGCTGCCAAGAGCAGCAAGGCCGGGCTATCTATGGAAAAGACGGGACACACGGCCAAGGAAACAGGAACCACTAGGGCTTCAAGGCCATGAAGGTATATCTATATGCATGATGCATTTTTGTTCTTCTTTTTACAGCTACCATCATGTTTTTATGTATGACTAACTTCTGTTTGATGTTGCCGGAGGATAAGTTGAAGAGGCCACTCTCAGACATGGAGCCGTGGAAGATGGCCCATGAGCGGAGTGATCGCAAGGCCGACGAGAGAGAGTACTACGACAAAACCGAGGAGCACCTCGAGTCTTACACTCAACAATTTGAGAGGTTGCATCCGCCTTGTCCGGATGTTCCTGACGCCGTCCAGTCTCAGATCGACGAGACGGCGGTGGTGGCCATCCAGCCGAAGTCCCATTGCCGCTACCCGTGTTTCGATGGCTTGATCACTCCTTCTGTCTCGTACACACGGCTTCGAGCTACCAACCCGAGCCCGTTAGAGAGTACAGGGCATTCACAGCCTCCCTTAGCCCGCCAGCATGCTGTAAGTACTTCCCCCTTATCTTCTTTCTCTGTCACTTTCTCAGTTTATTTTTTGCATTGCCCACTTAGAAACAACCTAAATTTTGTAGGCATATAAGGCCTTTGTCCAGCATAGGAATTTTGAGGTGCGGGAGTACTTGCAATGAGTGAAGGCAAACAATGATTACAACCGTCAGATGTTGACGGTTAGTTTTGCCGTCTTAAAACCAAGCTAAAATTTGCACTTTCATTCCTTTTGACCTTCTAGTTTGCATGGTTAACTAACATCCAGGCTATGTTGGCGTCTTGGACTAACCGCGCGGATCCACCCCAAATGGGACCCCCAGCACCACCTGCTGGAGAACCCCCACACGTGCCCATGTTCGATAAATGGGTGGCACTAGGCAGTGATACTCCGGTTAGTACATTTGCCTAACTACTGACAAACTAGTTCTCGTTCATTCAACACTATCATATCATATTTACCCTTACAATCTCTTCTGAAACATGTAGGGGGGCGGTGTCTCGACTCCAGTCACTCCAATCTGGCAAGGAGGTGGTGGTCTTGGCGGTGATGGTCTTGGCGGTGGCGGTCTTGGCGGTGGTGGTCTTGGCGGTGGCGGTCTTGGCTGATGTCGATGATGATACCCGTGTTGGTGCATATCGTGCCATACTTATCACGTTCCATAGTTTTCATTTACCGTTCTTTAGATGACGATGATGATGTCTGTGTCTCATACTTGTGTCCATTAAGTTACGCTGATGATGATCTTGATGATCTTTAGATGATGATGATGATCTTGATGATCTTTAGATGATGATGATGATGATCTTGATGATCTTTAGATGATGATGATGATCTTGATGATCTTGTTGTGATCTGTCATATTTATGTGTTCAATTTGCCGTGAATTTGAATGGAAATTGACAAAATAGAGCATATAAAAAAACAAAGCAGAAATATGCCAACGGCCTGGCCGTCGGCATAACTATGCCCAGCTGAACCAGTAGCCAACACATGGCATGGGTATGTCGACGGCTTAGCCGTCAGCATAGATAAAACTCTATGTCGATGGTTTAGCCGTCGGCATACCCCAACGCCCAGGAGGTCTCAGGGGGTGACGCGTGGCAGGGATAAGCCGATGGCCAAGCCGCCGGCTTAGACTGGGCCGCTATGCCGATGGCCAGGACGTCGGCTTATCCCTGCCAAGTGTCACCCTGTGATACGGCTGGCGCAGTGACGGCGCCGTCTACGGCCGTCTTGTGGAAAAATGCGCCGACGGTCAAACTATGCCGACGGCCGTACGGAGGCCGTCGGCATAGACCCCTATACCGACGGTCTGACACAACTACAATGACGTTATCTATGCCGATGGGTGTATGCTGATGACTGCCTGTCGGCATAGACCTAGGCCGACGGCAAAGGGCCTATGCCGACGGCCTCCTCCGGCATAGGGGGTTAGTCCGGTAGTGATGGGAGTAAGATGCGTTTCCTCTAATTGCACGCAGGATTAGAGTCAAAAAGCAGCCGCCACATAGGATGCCATGTCTAGGAAGGAGCAGCGAGCGTTAGCAAACTATCCGGGCGTATGCAAAATTGCAGATAGGTTGGGTGAGCATGTGGTTGAGCCTGTCTGAGGCTACAGTTCGACTCGCTTGGAGAGGTCTATGATTTTTATAATCTGTATTCATGGGAGCATGGTTTCGGCATCAGATGTGGGAAGAGTAGGCTTAAGTGCTTAACGCCGAGAAGACGAAATGCATACCCCAAGAAACATTAGAATATTTATAAGGATTGATGTACAAATTTAGTCTCTTCCTCAATGAAGTGTCCAGTTCCGAAATCAAGGTATATAATTAATCACCAATTATAACATCATAACAATGTTTATGAAGCACTTAGGTTCTAGCACACCTGCAAAAGCGGTTTGTGAGGAGCATTATTTTGATTGCTATATTGTCAGTGTCAGTGATGGAATTGATGTGGAAATTATTTTACCGAGTTGGATAGGGTAATGGTGAAGCTTCTTTTAAATTCTGGGTATCCTTTGCGTAGGATTGAGGCATTGACATTTTTACTAAATTTACAGGAGATCTGACATCGATCAAGGCTAGACTACAGATGCAGAGATCAGCGAAGAGGTTAGTGCCGGTCACCTGCAAATTGCTTCTCTCTTCCCTTTCTAAAAATAGTACAGTGGTCACTGAACTTGTTAGCATGTTTCAGGTGCATGAAGGTAGTGATGACGAGGTTAGTTAAGGAATCAGATGGCACACGTGCGCTTCGTGCTAATAATGTGCAGGAGAACCATCTGGGGATCCAAAGGGTAGCACACGGCGACGAACACGTGCGATGTTGGAC